>VUQI01018092.1:47205-58415 GCA_015106735.1 Paratilapia polleni | reverse complement strand
GATTTTGATCCACCATGCAATACCATCTGGAAAGTGTCTGATTGGCAGCGACTTCATTTTAGAGCATGACAATGATCCCAAACACACTGCCAATCCAGTAAAAGCATACCTGGATAGAAAAACACACAATGGATTGGCCTCCCCAGAGCCCAGATCTCAACATTATTGAAGCAGTGTGAGATCATCTTGACAGAGAACTGAACAAAAGGCAGCCAACATCCAAAGAAGAGCTTTGAGTGTCCTTCAGGAAGCCTGGAGAACTATTCCTGAAGACTACTTAAAGAAATTACAAGAAAGCTTGTCTAAGAGAGTTCAGACTGTGTTGAAGAATAAAGGTGGTCATACCAAATATTGACTTTCAAACTCTTTAGAATTGTACAAACTCTGTTTTTGCCTTATATACTGTATTTCCATGTATGTTAGCACATGTTTCAACAACATGTTTCAAACAACTGCACCTATTTCCCTTTTTTCTTTTTTTTAATTGAAAAATATAAAGAAATGAGTGGTGGCTCAAGACTTTTGCACAGCACTGTATTTTGAACAATCTAATATTTAAATTATAAAGGGGTTAAGAACAAGCAAATAAGAAAGTAAAATGTGTCAGTATTACTAATTTGATAATCATCTGTGACAAAGTCTGATATTAGGGTTGGTGTACTTTTTAGTACAATAAACCAACTGTGTGCCTTACTTATATATTATTCTGATTGTGTAGGGGCCTATGTCTGTCTTTCTATGTGACTACAGGTGTAACTAATAATATTAATGGAGGCAATGGCACACTTAAACAGCATGCTAACATGATTAAGACTATTACCAACACTTGTGTTCAGCAGGTCAACATGTATGCTGAGTGAACGGTGTGTAGATAGCTAATACACAGTACTTAGCACCGGTCACGTTCACACAGCCTGATTGCAATTTATTGTGGAGATTAATCCGAGGAGTGATTATTCAAGGGCATTGTGATTCAGGAATAAAAAAAAATGACAGCAATTTCCTCTACACTGCACGCAAACTACACATTTTCTTTAAAAGTACTGCCTTCTGGATATCATACTTTATTGGAAACACACTCACTATATGAAGTCATATAGTATAATAAAAAAAACGCCCTAAAGGAATCACAAATTCAGTGACTGGATCATATTGGCAGAGTGAACGCTGGCATTGTCTGACTGTCTTGATTTATTGCCAATAAATCCATCAACATTCAAATAGCCTTTGGAACTAAAATCCCCCAACGGTGTAAAAAGCTCATAGAAAGATTCGAACATCATATTTTTATTTTTTTATAGAAAAGGTCTAGCCCGAATAATTCACTAAGTACTTTCCTACTGCAAAAATCTTCTGCAGCACTCTATAATACTTCTTGACTGCAGCGGTGGGACTGCACATTGGGTCAGTGGTAGTACATGGCAACAAGAAAGAGAAGAGACTAAGAGTTTTAAAATTAGAAGGTTGTCCTGCTGGTAGTCTTAGGTATTTCTAGTCTGGTGCCAATAGCTCTTCAGGGTCAGAAAATGGGAAATTGAAAGTTTGGCCTGATATTGTTGTCAGGCAAAGGTCACATGGGTCATAGCTAATCAATAAGTCTGGTCCTGTTGGGAATGTGAATGTGCAGATGGAATTTAATGTCAATCGCGAGGCTGCTTTTGAAAATTTTGGACACTTTGAGAGGTCATGTTGTGTCTTGGAGGGTTTAGTCAGAAGAGAAGTCAGAGGGTCATCCAAATCAATCAGCCTCTGCCACTTGAGAGGAGGAATGTGCACACCAAATGTCAGGCCAATCGAGACATAAAACTGAAATCAATTGAACAGATTTTTTTTTAATGACAACTGAACTGTAACCCTCAGTTTTCTCTGGTATTCAGCACTGATCCAGGACAGACATATAATGCTGAAGTAAGAAAAATGAGTTTATAAGACAATGGTATATTGCAAGTGCAGTATAATCAATAAAGACTGCTTTGTGCTATCAAAGATTAGGGCACATTATTTCAGAATTTCACTGTGCAATAACCAAGAGTTGTGATGGGAGTGAATGTGATTACTCATCAAGTGCCTTCAATGTGTGAGAGTTGGCAGCTGTGCCATTACTTGCTATAAGTCGTTGATTACTAACGCGGCTTGTCGGCTTATTACTGACAATTTATTGCCTCCATCTCCTTTTCAACTTTCTGTAACATTACACTAAAAGGAAATTACAACCTGCATCACTTGAAAGAGCTCTGAGAGAAGGTAACCGACAGATGACTCCTAAATATCTGACCTCAGGGAATCTGACAGCTGAAATTAGGGGCTTAAAGCTAATATTTCACAGTGTGTACTGCTCTTGGTTTCATTATGTAGCATTCAAGGGCCTTTGAATGCACTGTGAGTCACAGCAGGTGAGGTGAGCAGCTATAACATTGAATGGATGATAGATTAAAGGTCCACTCATTCTTCAAAACCAAGCACTGGTCTGTTTTTTTTTTGGGGGGGGGGCTTTGGTTAATTTATATAATATATGACCAGACTGTGCCTTTCACCAAATGTATTTACCTTTGAGTCGGCACTTATTATTGCATTTGAGTGACACCGTCACAGCATGCTTTTCACAGAGTTAAATTGCAAGTCTTCTTTGAACGACTCTACAGGTAGTTTGACTACATTCACTGCTGTTTTGAAGGCATGTCATAAAGACTATCCAGCTGTGACACATTATATAAAGTTGCCTTTAAAATTAGATTTAAGTTTTCAGCTTTCAAGCTGATACCTCTTAGTAATAGTTTTATCCTTTCTCTAAAGAAAGATTTTCATATATTGCTTCCATTCTAACCAAAATGATAAGAACTTAATTTTACTTGAAGAAATGTGAAATGGATAGTAGACATGCTAGCAGTTGTGTGAGGAGGCTGTTAGCATGCTAACTTGTTAATACTGACAGTGTTAAATGTTTTAGCATGTTTAGCCTTCCTTCTTGGATGAGCACGTTTAGTATTTGTGAATTAGCACTAATCAAAAAAAGTACAGTGGATTTTGAAATTTGGCCTGTATAAAAAAAAACCCAGTATCATGGCAGTTTATTAAGTATTTATGGCTCTAATGTAGCTTTCTAGCTGACTAATAGGCTTCTTGGGAGTGCAACATACGATAACTCTCTGGAGAGAGGGTGAGAAAAGAGGGCTAAGATAATAATGCTTCTCTTTTAAGGCAAATGTATTTTCTGGCAATTATTGAGAAAAAGTTGTGGCTACAGGCATTTGGATATTTTTTATACTTTATAAGCCCAATTATACTAATGTGGCTTGTGTTTGGGTTTACATCAGGTTTTCCTCAACTTATTTTATCAGCATTTTCACACTGGACGTTTAAGGAAGATGATATCAAGTGAATGTCTGTCATGATGATAATGAATAATGTAGTGTTGTTTGTTTAAAAGCTGAGGAAGTAGCTGTTTTGAGTGGATCTTGACAAGAATCTCTGAGAAAACTGCTGTTTAACTTCTTCCATGTAGCCATACACATGGCCACCTGCTTACAGTTAGGTGACATTTCTAGACAGCCATTTAAATTTTGAGTATAGGCCTATAGAGACACAATAAGCATAATTTCATCAGCTTCTCAATTTATGCCAGACGTGCTAGCAAACAGCTGCCTAGCTATAACATCAGTATTCATTTAAATATCTGGCCATGTAAATATATCCAAAGTTTCCCTTGCTTTAGCTCTTGTTTTGGTGTCCAACTCCTGCCACTCTACTGCTAAGTGCAACAGTAGACCAGCTAGTCATGTGAAAAAGAAGGTTTTCATAGGACTCTATGCAGTCCTGTGAAAGGCTAAGTACACCCCATGATTGAATAGCTTGTAGAACCACCTTTAGCAGCAATAACTTAAAGTAACTGTTTTCTGTATGACTTTATCAGTCTCTCATATCTTTGTAGAGGAATTGGCCCACTCTTCTTCACAACGTTACTTCAGTTCATTGAGGTTTGTCAGCATTCCTTTATGCACAGCTCTCTCAAGGTCCCACCACAATATTTCAATCTGGATGTGATCTGGACTTTGACTGGGCCATTACAATATCTTGATTCTTTTCTTGTTGCAGATTTGTTGGGCTCATTGTCCTGTTGCACGACACCAGTTTAGCTTTAGCTGTCAGACAGATGGCCTCACATTTGACTCTAGAATACTTTGGTATACAGAGGAGTTCATGGTCGACTCAATGACTGCAAGGTGCCCAGGTCCTGTGGCTGCAAAACAAACCCAAATCATCACCCCTCCACCACCGTGTTGACAGTTGGTATGAGGTTTGTTTGTGTATGTGTTTGTGATGATATGCTGTGTTTGGTTTTCACCAAACGTGATGTTGTGCATAATGGCCAAAGAGCTCCACTTTGGTAGCGTCTGTCCAAAGGACATTTCCTTTAACTATAAGACACATACCTGGACTGTTTACATTTTCAGTAAATACATGTGTCATTTTTTGATACTTTTACATAATCCATACATAATCCATACAAAGACGATCATTTCACAACTGAGTCAAATTTGTAATTAACCTGACTTGTGCTATTTGCCCAATATTTCTTGCACCCTTACTGTGAGTATATGACAAGAAAAACACTTTGGTGTTGTCTTTGTACCTTTTTTAGTACAGATTAAACAAATGAGATGCAATTTATTAGGAATTGTGCCTTAGAGTTGCTGGTAAGTGCATTTTTTAGCTTTGGAAAGAGCCACTGCCTCCAGTCTTCATGCTAAGCTAGTCTAATAGCCTCTTACTATGGCCTTTCACTTTGGCCTCATTAAGCATTGCACAGAGAGAGTAGTCATCCTTTAATTTAACTCTCGTAAAGAAAGCAAATAAGAATATTTCCTAAAATGTCCACTTACCATTCCTTTCATGTTTTCAGTCAAAGCAATTTCCTGAAAGATAAGTTTACCAAATTGGCTCTTTTGAAGCTATAACTCTTAAAGGGAGAAGTTCTGTTTAGACTGTTCCTAACTGCAAACACATATTTGACTGAATTTCTCTGCACTTCAGTCTCTCTAAAGGTAGTGAATGTATCTCAACTCCATATAATTTACTAATAATAGAAATATAATGTGCACAAGTCATTGCACTGGCAAAAAAAGGATGACATAAACAGTAAAAGAGCCTTTCCTTTTACATCCCACTGATCTCATTTCAAAGTGAAATGTGTGGAAATCCACCCGACCAATGAGAACTCCAGAACAAGAGAAAGCAGAAGTAGGACATGCATCATTCTCTGTGCCTGTTTGAATTTCTGTAGATTTGATCTTTTCTCTCCCAAACTTACCTACACCTTTAAATAACATGAATAGCATAATATAAGATAAACTTAACTTTTCAAAATAAACTTTTCAATAAATGTGCAGATTTTTGCACGCTGGGCAAAAGCCGAGTGCAGGTGTTCTGAAACACTGAGATGTGGGTTGAGGAAGTCTCTTTTTAGCACAAAGCTCCAGTCTTTCTATTTGTGTTGTCTGTGTGAGTGTACTGTGTGTAAGCTTAGTGATTATTTTTTTCAGACATGTGGAGGTTTAAACATAGCAAAGGTCAAACTCATATCTCAAGGAACACATAGCTAAACTCTATCTGTGATTACTAATAGAGCTTCTATTGTTAACGCATTTTGATAGAGCGTGTCATTTGCCCACGTGCAACCAGAAAACTTTACTTTGGCAGGATTTGCTCAATCCAATCTCGCTGATGTGCAGAGGTTTTATGTGATCTGCTCTTTGTCTTTTTTTCACGCACACATGCACGAACACAACCTTTGCCTACATGGTAGTAGGTGTGTGTAGGATACATCTAACCTCACCCCCACACCAACTCATAGCACACACAGATGCACTCCCGCTCATCCAATACATGAGAGAGCCATCGATCCAGCTTTTAATTTCAGTGCATTGAATTATAAAATCATTTTTTGAGGTTGTGTCAAAATCATTACTCCTCTATTCATTAGGACTCTAATTCATCTTAAGTGGAAAGCAGCTGATACTGTGATGGGGGATTGTTGCTGTCAATTCAATTATTCATATGTTTCTATTAGGGATGAGTCCAATATGTCTTAGACATCATGTGGATGGGATTTTAAGGAGAATGTTTAAAGTTGTTCTGAAAACCAAAAACCAAAAAAAACAAAAACAAAAAAAAAAACAAGCCAATACACACATGGACACCCACACACCTGGAAACACAAACAAAATAAGTCACGACCAGTGCATTGGACCATACTGCTAGACCACCTTTCACCATTTGAGCCATTTTAGTGTGAGGGCTTGAATTGAGATTGTTCCCTCAGCATTTTGCCAAAAAATGAACTTAGCCTGAAGTGGGTGAAAGAAATGTAGGTGTTGCTTAGTAAAGTTTATTGCGGCTGATGTAATGTTAGATGTAGGCAGGCAGGCAGGCATGTTGTGCCCACTGACCGTGGGTAGTTGTGAGTGTGCATGCACTGAAGGTAAATACAAAGAAACTATTCACCAACTTAAGCAGTATCCACAAAATAGGTTCATTAAAGTGAGATCAAATAAGCAGATGGCGTCAGTGTGCCAGATTTTACTATTATAAAGTAAAATTCAGCCTTGCACACTATTACTGTATACATTTAACTGATTCTCAGAACCTTTAACAGACCTTATCCAATGAAGGTTACAGGGCCAAAATGTACAAATTGTGGTTATTAGAAGCAGTCGTGTGTCTTTCTCCTCATCAGAAAAAGCCGTGTGATTTATAAAACTGTTGTTAATATGGGTTTTTCACTAACTATGACTATTTTTCTTGAAACCTGAGGTTTTTTTTAAAATTATCCAAGCAATGGTCTTTCTTAACCTTAAAGTGAGTCTCCAGAACTTTAGCCCTTTTCAGACTTACACTCCTCTGACCTTATTTGAGTGTGTCGGCTTCATGTCTAAATGAGCATCCTTTCACTTTCACATGAAAGTTGTAACAGAAGTATTACTACATTAGTTCTACTAACAGTAATGCATCACTCTCAACAACTCTGAACTGCATGCAGTTGTCATTAATTAATAGATACACACAAGAATACAATGTGTGTGTGCATGTCTCTTGTGTGCAGTCAGCTGCAGACTGAGACGTTTCTTTTTGGTGCATTTTTCACTGCACCACACAATCCAGAAGAAAGCGCTTTCTCTTGGACGTTATGTGCAGCACAAAGACACACAGATACACTGTCCTTAGTGACAACACCGTGCGATTGCACTTCACTAGAGTTGATGCTGATAATAGTCTGGCAACAAGTCTGGTGAGTTAGTGACGACATTCTGTCACAAGTGACAGAACGCTGCCCATCCCATGTCTGAAAAGGGCTTTTGTGTGATCACAAAATCAGGCACTGTTAAATGCTAGAAATGTTGTGCAGAGTACTATGAGTAGATAAGAGTTGTCAATAAAGTCAGTTCAGCTAAAGTTTACATTTGCCACCATAAGCTACTGGTCATGTCATGCCGATGCTGTGCAGATGCTGTGTGTTAAAATAAACAAAACCACTCTTGTTGCTTAAGAATCAGACTTTTAATTTGTGTCACTGCTTCTTTCAAAAATTATATAGTCTTACTTTAGTTAAGTACTTTATGTGTGTAACCTTAATGAATCCATAGCCACAGTAGTGGCAAATCATAAAATACTACAGATCATTTTGGTGAAAGTCATACGCATACGTAAGTCATACGGTTTAGTAGGCACTGAAAATCATGTCATATATTGGCATCAGTTCAAAAGATGCTCATATGTCATTTTGGAAGGCAATGATACCCAATGGAACTTTTAATTTTGCTGTTTTAATTTGGAAGACATGCTTAAATAAAGTATCTTGGTTAGGTAAGGGTGTATATATATCCCACATTCCCATATGGGCCATTTCACCAGTCCTGTGAAAAACACCCTGTCATTATTTATTTAACAAAAACTAAGCCAAAATGCAGAAGCAGTGTATGAAAAACTATGTACATCCATACGGCTTCCATGGGAATTAAGAGGGTAAGTAGCAGGTAGGTGCTGCTAATCAAATGCACTTGATTAATTGATCATCAGCAAGTGTGAGCACCTCTATAAAAGCAGTTTGTTGGCAGTTTGCTTGTCTGGAGCGTTCAGGTGAGTGTTAACACAATGCCACAATCTTTCCAGGACTAGATGCCCCAGCAAATTCCCCCCAAGGTCAGACCATGCAATGCTCAGAGAAGTTGCAAAAAATCCAAGAGCTGGATCTCAGAATCTACAGGCCTCAGTTAGCATGTTAAATATTAAATGACAGTACAATTAGAAAAAGACTCAACAAGTGTAGCTTGTTTGAAAGGGTTGCCAGGAGAAAACCTCTTCTCTCTAAGAAGAACATGGCAGCACAGCTTAGGTTTGCAAAGTTGCATCTGAACAAACCACAAAACTTATGGAACAATGTCCTTTGGACCGACGAGACTAAAGTGGAGCTGTTTGGCCATAATGCAGTGCTCCATTTGGAGAAAACCAAACTCAGCACAAACACCTCATACCAACTGTCAAGCATGGTGGTGAAGGGGTGATGATTTGGGTTTGTTTTTCAGCCACAGGACCTGGACACTTTGGAGTACCAAAGTATTCTAGAGTCAAATGTTAAGCCATCTGTCCAACAGCTAAAGCTTGGCCGAAAATGAGTCATGCAACATAATGGCTGTAATAGAAAATTATTGCAATGGCCCAGTCAATGTCAACCTGATTGAAATGTGTGGTGGGACCTTAACAGAGCTGTGCATGATTGAATGCCTGCAAACATCAATGAGCTAAACTAATGGGCCAAAATTCTTCCACAATGATGTGAGAGACTGAGAAAGTCGTACTGAAAACAATAACTAAAAGTAACTGCTGCTAAAGGGGGTTCTAAAAGCTATTGAATCTTGAGGTGTACTTAGTTTTTCACAGGACTGCAGAACCCTATGGAAACTTTCTTCTTCACATGACTGTATATGACTTGTATATACAGCCAAATTGTTGTACTTTTAGTTACAACAAAACAAATACCACTTTTTTCAACCTCCATACCCTTCCCCACAAACAGCTGACAAAGATTGTCTAGCTGTCTGAAGACTCCTGCGCTGCAGAGTGGAGACGATAATTTCTAGGCATGGTAGCATGGTTAAACAGGCAAAATGGCTTCTTCATTATTGGATTCACTTTGCACAACAACTGTCCCCATAAGCCTTAATTTTCCTGAACAGCTTTATATTTGGCAGGAGTTTCTTACAACAGCATGGTGAGTAGCTGTACAGAGGTTTTATAGTGCCATGCATCACTTTATGGTGTTCAATTATGACTGCGTCTCAGGTGCTTAACTCTCTGTATTTAGCAAATCTGTTGGCAGCTGGCTATTTAGCATTAGCATGTTACACACACAATTATACAATAACACATTGTCATAGAACTGCATTGTTGCTGTTTACAAGGAAATAGATATTGAAATAAGTTAGTGGGGAAAAAAACCCTGTTTGTTACATACTCCATTTACTCCTGAATATTTTATCCATTTAAATTTCATAGTCTTTGGTTTGTGGCATGCTTAAATAAAAGTGCAAAAACAAACGAGGAATGTTGTAAGCCTGTTGAAGATTTGTCAGTACTTTATTCTCAGTTTCTTCTATTAAACAGGAAAACCATAGGTTTGTGATTTAACGTCCCACTCCCAACTTTGAATATTGAAGACCCAAAAAGTAACTTTTGGGATTGCATCTTCTTCCACAGTCCCTTGAAAGACTCAGGTGCTAACAAGTTACCATATTGTTGGTATCAGTGTACTAGCTTTTATTCTGAATGTCAGCATCAGAACTGCTCTAACTGTAACTGTGGTAAGCATCAAACAGTTATTAAAGTATATTATCCAGTTGTCAATATAGCCACCTTTACAATGGAAATAATTTTACAGTATTTTTTTTTTAATGCTTGATAGACTTTTAACCAGAAACAGCCATATTTGGAAGAGAGGGTAGAGTGTTAAATACGTTAAAGCTAGCTAGCTTGGTTAGCAAGGTGCCTCCATAGAACAGACAGTATTAAAGATGGATGTAGTTGCCATGACGTCATCCACTCGTTTCTGAAGTCACGTTTTGAACCCTCAAGATTATTGCTTTCACCACTGCCAGCTTGGTTTGCTCATTGGCTAACTACTTGTCAATCCCAAATTGTTAGCCAGTGAGCATAACACGGATAATCCTCCATTTTAAAACATGGCATGACCAAGATTTACAAAATAGACCCAATTTTTTATTCTGTATGACCCAAAATGAGCAACTGAGCCCCTAAACTCATCAGGAAAAATGTTAAAAGGTCAAGGCAGAAAGCTGTTTTCCCATTGACTTTTTGCATCCATAGCTGTCGCCATCTGGTGGCCTTCAGATAGAATGCGGGTTTAAAGCTTTATTTTTTCAGACCTGGAAGCTATCATCCATGTTTTATACTGTCTGTGCTCCATAGACTTTACATCATATAGATACAGATACCTGATGTTTAGTGCTAACATGTAAATAAACCAGAATTTCACTTTATTTGTCACTTTATATTACATTTTTTGTAAAATAATTGCTTTAAATTACTCTAAGTGCACCAAGTAAACCAACATGGTCTTGAGGTCCAAATCAGTGATGAATTAGGTGAATTACCTAGCATATAGCTAGCAACCAAATTGGCACCTGTTTGTTGCAAAAAAAATCTGCTACACCCTAGATTAATTCAAACTTTAAGCCTTAATACAAGTTAAATGGGTTAGCTGTAAAAATATTAACAACTTACAGCTGTCATGAAGCAGGTTATTAGCCCTAGAGGACAAAACATTTTCCTGTACCAGGATGTAAACATGTTTAATTCTGATGTAAGGTTTTATATTTTAACCCAGGAGTCTATGGGGATTGACCTGCTTTTGGAGCCAGTCTCAGGTAAGGAACTTCAATTTTTGGCTCCTGTGCATTAACTTTTTCTTTAGCTCTAGAGGTTACCTTTTTGTTTTGACCCATCGTTACTGACTTTTTGAACATGGGTGACAGTGGAACAACACAGGAACAAAACACTGATATAAAACTTTATTGTGTTGCTGTAAAGTAGCGTAATACAACACTAGCAACATGCCTAATAGTCACTCTTTTTCTTTAGCTACTAAATGCACTACATGTCTGTCTTTTGTTTTGCACTGGGCAGTTGGTGAACAATCC
>VUQI01018092.1:8516-18612 GCA_015106735.1 Paratilapia polleni | reverse complement strand
TTTACAGGGATGTTTTAATGCAAAGCTCTAAAATGTCAGTATGTGGAGACATCCAGACAAAGCATTTTTTTTTCTGTCCATTACAGAATGTCAAGTCTTTGTGATTATACTTGGTACACTCATATCTTTCTTGTCTCTGCTTAAAGCTAGGATGCATTTTAAATAACAGATGCATTATTTTACAGAAAAATGGCAATTATAATCTTCTGATGGTTCAGCATTAATGCCAACTATGTGGCATTACAATGTAAACTGAGGGTTTGTAATTCATTCTCCCCCTTTAAATGCATCCCACAGGGGGGGATTTACACACTATGGGTAGGTTCAGGGCTTGTTTTAAGAGACAAAGGCTGGAGATTAGAGGAGCTGAGTAACCAGTAGGTTGCTGGTTTAAGTCCCTGTTCAGATGCTCTCTGAGAAGACTGTATTTGTCCATGATTGCTGACAGAAATAAGCATTCATTTACAAATACTACTATATTCAATGCTCTTAAAGTAGTTGCAATAAAAGCAAGATGAAAATAATAATCAATCACAATGGGTAAAGTTAATATCCACTAAAATAAATTGTAATGTCTTCAGTAAATGTCTCCCCCTCCAGTTCACATGTAAATATAAGCATCTCTTCAGAGAAAAAAATAATAGTACTTGTTAGATAAGGAGCTTTTTTACATGTTGCTAGGCTGCTCATTCAGTGCAGTCCACCCAAGTATAAGGTGGAGCGATTGCTCTTGGTGCCATGCAGGCAGTCTAAAAATATGCATATGAGGGAAAATCTCCTCTCTTTTTTCCTACCAAAACCATGTCAAAACATGTCAGTAAAGATTTGTCGAAACATTAAACATGTTAGAATAAGCAAGGGAGATGCATCTAATCAGCACATCTTGACAGCACAAGGTTTTGCTGGGAAACTTTCTATACTGGTATTTATATAGATGTTACTTTGACATGTACCCTCCCATGGGTAACTATGGTAGCAGCCATCCCCAGCAGGAAAATGAGGTGATTTTCCTGATATTGTGTAGGTCATTCAATGTTGTGCCTTATGGGTGCATATTTCTCTTGTCCAAAACTCACTGATGATGTGTTGGAAGCCTCGGCTCCCAACTACTGCCAGTACTTTAACACTAATGATTAGAAGAGAGCAGTAAATTTGGCTCTGATAGTGTTTCTGCTGAGTGTGGAAGACCAGGGAGAGGAGCAAGGAGTTTATAAGAGGTAAATGTGTAAAATTAAAGCTTTGTCCAGTTGCTCTAATTACTGTTAATTAGGTCTGAACTAAAAAAACAAAAACAAAAAAAAAAAAACAGATCAAGTGAAAGCACATGATGAAAGCCAGCCATGGCCTATTACACTGCCCGGAATATAATTTTTGCTTTCTGTTCTCGGTGCAATTGATTTCTCCTTTTGTGCAACAGTATGTGGTTAGGATTGTTGCAATATGGTGCGACTGTGTTCCTTTCCAAACACTCCCAGGCCTGCTAAATGACTGGCAGATGCTCTGTTGACCAAACTAGTTTCAGCGGTTCAGCTAAATTGACCTATCGCATCTGCTTTCTCTGCCAAAGTCTCAAATTTGATCAAACATAATGAACAGCAGATTTGATGAAGCACGTCCCCGGCACTTGTTCGAAAGCCAAGACCGGTTGGCCATTGTGCCTAGATGATATTTAGAAATTTGGCAAAATAATTGAGAGTTCTTCTTTCTTTTCGTTTGCTGCATTTTGGCACAATTTGACAAAACTAAAGGAATCATTTAACTAAGCACACTTTTGATCATTGGCACATGTGCACAGATTTTCAGACTCACATTTTCCGGTTTTGTTTCTGTATATAAATTTTTAAATCAGTAAATCAGTGCTTTTAAAAGACATTTGTGGACATGTGCCGGACAAGCCCAGATAAGTTAGAGTGAAAAAGGAGGTTGTTTTAATTCAGTCTAAATCAAAATCTACCTAATTTGCATAGTAAACACAGCACTACCAATTAATCCTTTTTTAAATTTTAGCTTAATATTCAAGACCATACACTGCCATAGACACCTCAATTACAAAAGCTTTGGTGTTCATCAGTTTTATGATTGCATGTGAGATTTAATTATAAATCATGTAATGATTGTTTGCATCACAATAACAAAGAGAATAGCTTGTCATTTATTTCAGCAGTGATGGTGAAGAAGAATCGCTCTTTTCAGTATCACAGAATGCAGTTTGATTTTTACCTCTGTGTGCATGCACTTCATTAATTCATCTGTAATTAAGCTTAACCACTTCACCCTTGCACACTGGTGTCATGCCAGCATAGATAGAAATTGAATGTGTTGAATGAAATATATAGTGAGCAGATTGACGCGAAGGATGGCAAAAAGAGGAAGCGGCGTGCTTGAAAGATGGATTGATACAAAGGCTAAGAGGCAGGGAAGGAGAGCACGGTGTCTGCGAGGGGAAAACTAGAAAGCGCGAAAGGTGACTGGGGGAGGCTGCCATCAAAATGCTAATGTTGTATGGGATATTTACTGCAGAGTGTTAATGTAGTTTAAAACAGGCTCTTTGTCCTGCAGCACATCACCAAGCCCCTGTTGGGCCCTAATAAATCAGCCATTAAAAGCTGATGTGACCTGAATAGCACTTCATACAGCGGCAATCGGGCTGTAGCACCAGTGTGGGAACCAGACAACAGCTGAAAAATTTATGAAGATGCCACTTAATAACGGTCAACCCAGAAGCGAGGAAAATAAAAAGTGTGTGTATGATGTGGCTAGGAGAAAGTAACACTTCTGACAATTTAAAAAGAAGTAAATCTGTGTCATACAGAAGATGTGCAGATGTCTCTTCATGTTGGCAGATATTAAAGGTTCCTGCTTTTTAATTATGTCCCCTGTCGCCAGTTTTGAAAGAATACATCAAGAGTTGCTGTGTTTTACTAAGGCGAGGCTGTCGTGCTCTGTTTCCTGACCCGTTCTTTCTGTTTTTCTTCCAGGACAGGTCATGCTTTCCATATCTGGAATGTGATTTACGGGATTTGTAAGGAGCAACGCTCAAGAATCGCACTCCTTTCTCAAACCAAGGTATTGTACAGTTTCTATCAGCATTTCTGGCAGCATCAGACTTCATAAATGGACCTGAAAGTGACTCAATGCAAGTCATGAATATGCAGTGCATTCCAGAAGAAGTACACAGGATGCCCACCACCACCTACCCCACCCAACACAACACAGTAATGAAGAGCATTCATGTGGGCCAACTGGGCTTGTACTTTGTGCGCAATAGGATGTTTATGAAAATGATTCATGATAGGTGCTCATCTTCATATGCAAATCTGTGGGACACCAGTGGTAAGCCTCTAATTTGTGCCGCCTGTGACGAGGAGGGTTTCTTTTTTTTTCTTTTTTTTTGGCTTTTTGGTCGGTAACCATACGTATCTACCGAGCGTGTTTGGATTTCATTCCCTGATGCAAATGATGTTTTCGGTGTAATCATGCAAAAGCGCAGCTGGCTTCCATTTCTCTGCACCTCGACTCTGCTGCTCCGTGCACTCCACCCCCACACCCCCTTAACCACCAGAACCTTCTTGCACCGGGCTCCGTCTCCTCTCCCTGTCTGTTTGTCGTTGTTGTCTCCTGAAACCCCTGTGTTTGCTCTCTGCTTCTTGTACTTATCTTCTTTCCCTTTCCTGTCTCACTTGTCATGCCAGCCAAAGCCCTCCCCTCTTCATCCCATCATCACACACATGCACGCATGCACACACACACACACACACACACTTCTCTCAACTGCCGCCACCTCCAGCAACCCTCTCCATATTGAATGGAGCCACTAGCCTCGGTGCCTCCTGCGGTGAGCCTGGATTGAATTCAATTAGGGAGATTGTTTGCCCTCCAGAGTTTACTGGTGGGCTCTGTGGATGATAGGTTTGCCTGCCGACTTCCCCTCCTCCCCACATCCTCCTCTCCCTCACTCAGATATATACACACACTCTTTCACACACAAACACACCCCGCTACATCCATCTACCCTATTTCCCCTTCATCTGACTCAATGTAGACGCCCCTCCTTTCCTCTTTTCCTAACAACTTCCTTGCGGCAGTGCATTTTCCTTTCTTTTTTTTAAAATGTTTTTTTTGTTCGTACACTGTTTACATTGCTTTTCAAGCCCCTGTTGATGTTTTTATGTTATTTTACGACATCACGTTCAACAAGATCAAAGCATAAAAAGCGACACTGTGGGGAAAATGTGTCATATCACCTTTTTGATAAGACCACAGGGCCTCATATTCTCCATGTGGCTGCTTCATGAGAGTTGCTGGGTTGGGAGTTTTCAGATGGGAACTACTGTTTTATTTGAGCCTAATCCCGGCAGCTCCACACACATTCCAGGATAATCCCACTTTTAGAATTAATTTGTCAGTTTTCTAGCATATCCAGCATAAAGGGAAGGGCAGTAAATGTTGCTGACATAGGAGTAATGGCCACATTAGTTGCAAGGTGAAAATAGAACTGTGCTGTCATTTGAATAACATTGAGAGCAGCAGGCGGTAGTTATGCATGCTGCTGGCTTGTGGTTTTAGATATGAAGTGAAAATCTGGTACAGACATAATGGCCCTGGTCTCTGTTCTGTGTAGAAACATATTTCAGGGACTTGTCCTGTAACCCGCTGCTTTCCTTCAGATGTCACGCTGTGTGACTGTGTACCAGTGCTCCTCAGAAATCAGATACTGTATTAGTGCTGAAAGATGTCAAATGAATTAAAAGCTAGGGATCGCTTTGATGATAAATGTCCTAATGCACTCTGACATGGAATTCCGACCTTCATTTGATGCACCTTTTTTTTGCCTAATTTGTGGTCACTGCCGATTAAGTCTAATTTACTTGAATGCAATAACTTTTTGGGTCACAGAATACAAAAACATTTGTGGATTTACAAACAAAATGTGATTTGGCAGAAGGATATTTCTGAAATTAATATGAAGGATATTATACAAGAATAATCCTAAAGTAGACCGATTATGCATTTCCTTATTTTTTGTCATATAAATACTGGGGATGTTCATACTAAACATGGCCAGAGTCTTAAATAATGAGGTCATGGAGTGCCTGTGAACCAAAGCTCAGGCTCCAAACACTCCGTTTCAGACAGTTTTTTTCTACTCTTGAGTCTGGTTGATGTCAGTGGAACGGGATTTCCTTACAAGGTCATCTCAGGCACAGAAAGATTCTGAGCACAGTATGCCGACATCTCTGCTCCGTTTGACTTGGAAATATTTCCACCGCTTTTCTTAGAAGTACTATGCAAGCTTTGGACGTCGATCAGAAAATGCTATTGAAGTCCATAAAGAAAAGTTGAATTATTTTACCCAAAAGAAGTTACAAACAAAACAACAACAAGAAGAAGAAACTAGACAACATTGGACATTTTTTGACCAGCAACAGCCAAAGCCAGTGTGTTTGTTTACTCATGACACTTCACAGTGTACTCATTCGATGTTAAAGCCCAGTTGCTAATGCTAAAAGACAAAGCTGTTCCATCTGTAAAGAGTAATGTTGAAGTGTCAGAGGTGCAAAGTGTAAGTAGCATTATATCACTAAAATGTGCCCTAGGTTTACAGTTTGTTTCCAAATCTCCACAACGTCAAGAGCATGAGGCAATGCCCACAAGCACAGGATTGTGTTTACGGAAGCCCGGCGAGGGGTAGCCAATCAGAAGAATGTGGGCTTTTTAGAAAGGGAGTCTTAAAGAGACAAGAGCGAAAATGGCTTGTCACAGATGCATGATGAGCTGAGGTGCTACTTAAAGGGCCAAGATTAGTAAGATTTTTTTAATGTGGTTAATAGACCTACTCTGAGTGAGTCCAAGAATAAAAATCTGGAGCTGGAAAAGAGTATAATAGCCTCCCTTTTAATATCTGAACATCTACAAGTCTGCACAACAACAATACTTCTTTTTAGCCTTGCTAAAGAGCTGAAGCTCTGTGTCAGTCTACAATGCTTTGCATACCCAAAATGGCTTCCCATAGCATCAGCCATTCAAGTTACTTTGACCATAATGGCCAGTGATGACATTAGCCCTGCCAGGTTTTGGTTCTGTTATCTTAAAGCCCTGCCATTTGTTTTCATAGTGTGATCCTGCCCGGACTTGTTGAAATGATGCAAAACAAGTCATTTGAATGGAAAGGGAGTGAAATGCTTTTGGCCGAGGTCAGCAGTGTTCTTGAATTTGAATTCTGTCCAGAGGTAGTTGACTTTGCATGTCTTTGTTTTTGTGTCCTGTTACTTGGGGCAACTATGGTCAGCCCAGAAGCAGTCTGCTTCAAGGATACCAGACAGCATCGAAACCCTCTAAATGGCCAAATTATTTAAAAGGCACACATTGTTTTATGTAGTGCACAGCTGATAATGCCAAATTTGTTGACCCTTCATGAAAATTGTTGTTGTCAAGACAACAGCACCTTGCTGGGGATAGATTTATTATGACATGTTTGGGGTCATTTTCTCCCAATAGGTGGGGAGCTGATGTGAGAATGCTCCTGCAGCTTTCTGAAAATGTTGCTAGTCATGTGCCAGATGATCTGATTATTATTGATTTTAACCTCTAGCAAATTTGTGTACAATAGTTAATATGCTCTTAGAATCATTAAACTGTGGCAGCATTTAAAGATGGAGTGTGGAAAATGCTGTATATGTTAACATCTGTACCATTCAAGGTAAAGGTTTTTTGTACATTTCAGTATAAATCTGGTGTCTGCAACAGGATTCCTGGGCTGGATTAAAAGAAAAAAACTAAAAAGGTTTAGATTTACAGTCCAAAAACATAGGTAACTGATGGTGAGGTCAAACAAATATGTTCCTCGTAATAAACATATCTTAACAGTGTTGTAGGCTTATTGCTCTCGCTACCAGTAGGAGAAGAAAAAGGATTTCAAGGCAGATTTAAGCTATTTGTTTATGGCTGCCTCTTTTTGAATTTTAAAAAGGTGGACTTCCATAATTCCACTCCACATAGGGACCTGTGAAGTGGATGTAATCTTTTGTTCAGGGTTATGTCTTTTGTAAAGCAGTATGTATGTTAGCTGGAATGTGTCTGCATACTGTATGTGCATGTATGTGGTGTTTGTTCAGACACTGTACTATATATATATATCCTGCCCACCCACCTCTTCCAATGCAATATTCATGTCTTCAGTGGCTATTCACCACTCTCCTGAACTGCATTATCATGATAAAAGCATGTTTCTTTCCAACTAGGGTTTCTGCAGGCATCCATGCATCTGTAACTCCTGCAAACTGTGTATGTAAATAAAGAATAAATATATGTTTCAGAGAGGGATTTAACATTTTTACACTTCTTTACAAATCAATAACTGCAGTCAATTTAAAAGTTTAAGAGCGTAAAGGAAAAGGCAAGCACTTTAAGAAATGCCAGACACTTTATTAGATACACCTTGCTAGCACTGGGTTGGACCCCGTTTTGTGCTGGAAACATTTCTCAGAGATTTTGGTCCATATTGACATGACAGCGTCACACAGTTGCTGCAGATTTGTTGGCTACACATCCATGATGTGAATCTCCTGTTCCACCACATCCCAAAGTTGCTCTATTGGAATGAGATCTGGTGACTCTGGAGGCCATTTGAGTACAGTGAACTCATTGTCATGTTCATGATTTGAGCTTTGTGACATGGCATGTTATCCTACTGGAAGCAGCCACCAGAAGATGGATACACTGTGGTCATAAAGAGATAGACATGGTCAGCAACAATTCACAGGTAGGCTGTGGCGTTTAAACGATGCTCCACAACACAAGCCTGAACTGTTGATACCAGGCAGAATGGATCCATGCTTTCATGTTGTTTATGCTCAATTCTGACCCTACCATCCAAAATCAAGACTCATCAGACCAGGCAGTGTTTTTCCAAACTTCTGTTGTCCAATTTTGGTGAGCCTGTGCAAATTCTAGTCTCAGTTTCCTGTTCATAGCTGACAGAAGTGGCACCTGGTGTGGTCTTCTGCTGCTGTAGCCCATCTGCTTCAAGGTTCGATGTATTGTGTGTTCAGAGATGCTCTTCTGTATATCTTGGTTGTAACAAGTGGTTATTTGAGTTACTGTCGACTTCCTATCAGCCTCTCTGACCTCTGACATCAACAAGGCATTTTCACCCGGAGAACTGCTGCTCACTGGATATTTTCTCTTTTTCAGACCATTCTCTGTAAACCCTAGAGATGGTTGTGTGGGAAAATCCCAGCAGATCAGCAGTTTCTGAAATACCAGCACCAACAACCATGCCATGTTCAAAGTCACTTAAATCACCTTTCTTCTCCATTCTGATGCTCAGTTTGAACTTCGTCAGGTTGTCTTGACCATGTCTACATGCCTACATGAATTGAGTTGCTGCCATGTGATTGGCTGATTCAATATTTGCATTAAGAGTCAGTTGAACAGGTGTACCTAATAAAGTGCCTGGTGAGTGTAAGTATATATAGTTATAAGTAGAAGATGTGTTTATCATACTGCAGTCGTATATGAAGCTTTAGTAGATAGCTGATTAGCATAGCTTAAAAGCAAAGGTGAGAATTCTAAATCTCAGTAATTATTTGTGTTAGGTCTTTTGTTAGGTCTTTTTTTTAATGCTTACAGAAATGTAGGAATCTGGATTTGTGATTTTAGGACAATAACAATATTTCAGGAGGTTACTGCCCAGCCATCTAGGCTAGCTTTGCAGCACATTATCTGTCAAAAAAATCTGAACGTCTTATTTTTACAGGAGGATTACAACAACAAGGAAGATTATAACAAGCCACATATGACATTCATTTGTGACTATTATAGGCACTGATAAAGACATTGTGCTCTTTGTGCATAGATCGAATCAGGCTAATTGGTTTGCTTTTTTTCCAATCTAAGATAAATCATACTAAATGTAGCTTCATCTGACTCTGTTAGTGTCCTTCTGATCTAACTCAGCAAGGCAGTGAATAAACATATTTCCCAAACTGTTGACCTATTCCTCTAACACTGTGTCTAGAGGAGTGATTTCTGGGAAAATACACTTTGATATTTTCTTTTCCATTTCATCTCTCCCACATACAAGCGCACATAGCTATCGCCTGTCACAGCCCCCCTCCTCAGTCCCATAGGGCTGTGCAGGTGAACGTTTCACTTTTCATGATTGGTAAAGGTCCCTTCAACAGTGGTGCCCACCCAAGTCTGACAGAGAGAGCAGTAAATTTGGACGGAGCTATTTTCAGTAAGGGAAGGGGTTACTGGGATGTTAGTGAAAGTGCCTTGTCATGTGCCTGGTCGCTCTCCTGATACCTGCCCTGACAGTTTGGGTGTCTTAATAAAACAACACCCCTGACAGCGAGCTCACACAGCAGCTCAGTGGTTTCACTCCATCATCTTCTGCCAACCCTCCCTCTCCTTCTCTTCCCACTGTGCCCATCTATCGCCCAGCTCCTTGCTGTGACCGTTCAAGCTAATGCGTATAAACAGGATCATCTGTTGACTTCTATTAGATTCACGCACTGCTTGCACTTCTTGGGGGGGGGCTTTAAAAGACAGTCATGTCATTTGGATTTCAAGGACAGGTTTTGACATATGGTAACTGGATGCTGCACTCAGTATTTGTTACTCAGGTGTGTCTAACTAACTTGAAGAGTTTTTTTCCCCTTTGTTTTTTGTTGCACTCAGTCTCCCTTGAACTTCCACTGCACCCTGTCCAAAAGCTTCAACTCCCACAAAGGTGTGCTAGTCTAATCAGCTCTGTTTGATGTGTGGAGGCAGCAGGCTTTATGGAGGAGCCAAGATCTCTTAGGACATTAAGGCCAGAGGAGAGGGAGGAGAGGAAGAGATTACTGCTAGTCTTTTTATAGAGGATCACTCCATCTTGTCCTTTTTAGCTCACTCATTAGTTCTCGCTTCCCCCCCGAGGGTGATTCTCTCTTTCCGTCTCTCACCAAAACCAAGTCCTCTTCTTTTACTTTGGCAAAAACCCTGTCTGGCCATCAGTTAACCAAATATGATTCCCCAGCCTTTCCGTGATTATCAAATCACAGTCAAAAAGCGCTTGTGTGGTGGGTGCTACTCCTGCTTTGGCAGGTAT
>VUQI01018082.1:3750-15934 GCA_015106735.1 Paratilapia polleni | reverse complement strand
GTGTGGTGGAACAGGAGATTTGCATCATAGATGTGCAGCTGACAAATCTGCAGCAAATGTGTGATGCTATCATGTCAATATGGACCAAAATCTCTGAGGAATATTTGCAGCACCTTGTTGAAGCTATTCCACAAAAGATTTATTCTGTTCTGGAGACAAGGGCGTCCAACCTGGTCCAACCTGGTACCAGCAGGGTGTACCTAACAAAGTGGCTGGTGAGTGTATGACTGCTGTATCACGGATTTTTGAAACTACAGAGTTTTGGTTTCAAATTGTTATTTAGTCATCATCATAGAAATACTATTGCCCTACAAATGTAGAAATGTAAATGATAAACAGAGTTTGTGAACTGACATTCAGATGGTGTTAAAATTTGGTTGGCGCTCTACACACAGTCAGATTGAGTTTAGGCCTCCAGGCTCTATTGTACACTGCGAATAAATTTGGATTTTGTGTTTAAGCAATAAATGGTAAGTTAATTGACTTGGTTTCAGGAATAGCTTTGTGATTTGTTATCAGAAACTTTGTGTTTAATGGGCACAGAAGCAAAGATCTAATTAGGATTTATAAGCAGACAGTAATATTGCAGAAATAAGAAAAACTTTTAAACTGATATTTTCAGGCACTTTGTAAGTTTTATATTTTATTCTATTTTTACTTTTTTAGCTACTACGTTTCAATTCTGTTTTTTATCACTTACAATATATCAACCTAATTATGAAATATATTTCTAACAATTTCCTCATTTCATTGACAAAAAATTAAGCCATGAAGTCCAAGGAAACTGCTTGTAGACCTCTGATAAAACTGTGGTGAAGCATAGGTCAGGAAATTCATGATATAAAAGCTTTGGGTATTTTCAGGAGCACGGTGGACTCAGAAATTGGAAAATGGAAGAAGTTTGAAACCACCGTTGACTCCTCCTAGAACTGACCATTCAGCCAAGCTAAGTACCAGAGCAAAAAGGGCTTGATCAAGGAGATAATAAAAAGTCCAACAGACACTCTAACAAAGCTCCAGAAGTCCTCTCCAGAGATGGGAGGAAAGACCACAATGTCATGAGCACTTCTTCAATTGGACTTTTTAAGTTAGAGCAGCTAGACAGAAGCCTGTCTAACTAAAAGGCACATGACAACCTACTGGAAGTTTGTCAAACTGCATTTAAAGCACTCTGACAGCATTAGGAAAAAGCTTCTCTGATGAGTCAAAAATTGAACTCCTTGAGCAGCACCAACGTCCTTTTAGAAGCAAGTCGACAGTAATCTTTTGGGCAGTTTTTTTTTAAGTTCATGTCTAAATGAATATATATAGACAGAAGTGCATAACTTTCACTTTAATGGTTACTGGGATATAATACCTGCATTATAGAATCACCAGTCAAATCTAATGGCTAGTTCAGAAGTCTGGTACCTTTTGCTCTCAAAAAGATTTAAAAACCCTTTTTTCCCCCATAGGTTACACTTCTACAATGCATGCGTAAACTTACAGCCTCATTAACTTCATCACTCGAGAGTGCACACATAATCAACATATCTGACTCCTCCCACCCAAGTGCTGAAAAATACCATGCTAATTCATGTTATGAATCGAGTAGCTGCCACACAGCTGAAACTCTCATGAGCCTCGGATCTTTCGATTGTTGCTTTGCTTCAGAACAAGTCTCTGACTTTCCTTCACAGAGCAGACAGAAAACGCTGTTTATAGCTGCTTTCCAATCCAGTCTGTGAGAATCTGAGAAATTCTGCCAGGAAGAAAGTGATAAACTGTCCAAATGTAGATGCCCAAAGCCTGTAGGAACTTACCTCACAAAAAACAAAAACAAACAAAACAGAAAAAACTGGTTTCAGGTTTTCAGGGTTTCACTTTTTCATTATAGGTTATTGAGTGTAAAGTGATGCTAATTTTGATCATTTAAAATAAAGATATATCACAGAGTGTGCAAAAGGAAAACTTTATAAAGTGACTGAATGTTCTGCTTCCTCCAGTTTCCTTAATCTTTCTCTCCCAGATATGGAGTTTCTTGAGGTTCTCACTGAGGGCCTAAACCGAGTCCTCCTAGTCCGCGGAGGCGGTCGCGAGGTCATCACTATCTACTCCTGAAAGAGCAAACCCCCTCCCCTCATTACCACCCCTCTTTCAGCCCTGTTCCTGTGTCACCTGTACCCAAACCCTCTCATCAACGCTGCTTCGTTATCATGTCTTTACAGTTTATTTCTGTGACATAGTCCTCTCACACCAAACTAAATAGCCCAGCTCAGCTTCAGCACCTCTCCCTCAGCTCCATCCCCAGCAAACCAACGAGCAGTTTCACACACTAAGCTACTTTCACTCTAGCCAAAAAGCTACTATAAATAGTGTAGGGTCTAGACTGAATTAGATGCTATCTAGATTTGTTCTTGGAGACTTTTTTTGCTTTGCGAGATCGCAATCTACTACAGTAACACGCACTGAGTCACAGTCACTCGGTCAGGAGGAGGAGGTGATAGGGTGTGCATGGGTTGTTAGCTGAGGTGTGAGCACACATGCATGTATGTGTCTGTCTTTGTTTTAATCCGTGTAGATTTTTTTTTCTTTTTCTGTTCAAACACAAATGTGGCAGAGACGCGGCTTCTCCTTGGAGAGAACGAGAGCCAGCTGAAATGAGATCAATGTAGGATTGTCTGTTTAGTTCCCTTGTGGTGATCGGACACCTCCCACAGCGTTCCAGCCTGCTGTCTCCGATGTGAATAACCGCTCAAGGCAAAAGACACTACTACCCACAGTCAGTATCACCTGCTGAAGGAAATATGTATGTGTAATTCACAGTGGCATTTGAAGAAGACTGAAATGGCATGTGGATCAGACTTGCAGTATTATCCTTAACCTGATCACTCCTTAGCATGTCATCCTTACAACCGTTTGTGTGTTTTTGCTCCACTTGTTCTGTTGATTCCATCACCTACACTCCTTTCAGCTCCTTTCTTAGTGGCTGTTTATCTCTGTGGCCACTGTTAGTGCCAAAAAATTACAAGGCTAGCTTAGTTTGTTGAGATTGACACGCAATTAAACTGTGAATAGTGCATTTCCTAGCAGAAAGCTGGTGTGACAGCGGAGAGGGGAGACGTGACAAAGCCCCCCCTGAGGAGATTATCATCGCCAGCACCCCTCGACCTCTTGTGTGGATCACTGTAAATAATGTACAAGCTCTGACCCTTTGTTCAGTATGAGTGTAGTATTTTTGTGACATACTAAAAAGCTTCTAATGGAGAGAAAATGTTCCCTCGCTCAAAGGGACAGCTCAAAACAGCTGTTTTTAAAAATGTATTTATTTATTTATTTATTTATTTATTGGATAGCATAGGCTCCTGTCACTATAAGCGTCATCGTAACCTCGACAAAGCACTGCACCTGCACTGTCCACCACTGTGCAACAAGTGAAATTTTGATGATTTCATCAAGTTCATTTAAAAAAACAAAACAAAAAGAACACTAAATGTTATTTTTTCATCTAGAGAACAAATATGTATTTATGTTTATAGACTGAAGTTACACATATTAATGAAATAGTTGTATATCATCTTGTCATTCAAAGCTCTATCATCGTTTTGCCAAATTTCAATACAAATTTAAATGTGCCATAACAAAGTTTCTTCAAAAAAAATGGTAAACCACATTCTCTTGATTCAAGTCAGAGAGAACAAAGTGTGCTAAAAAGGTAAAAAGAGGTGTCTACATGAAACTAGCATGGTGATGACACTGTAGTTGGAACGTCACCCTATAGATGATTAAAGAATATATGTTCAGTCCTCCATAAAACACCCAGCTGTTGTAGATATCTGCTCTTGCCGAATTGAGTTTTTGAACATCTATTGATTATTTGTTTATAGGGTTTAGCCTAAATAAATAGAGAGGACAATGGCTTCTGTAGCTACTCACTTTGTCCACGAGAATGAACTCTATGCAGTAGACTCTCCAGTGAGATTTTCTATCCTCTTTGATTGGTTAAGATTTGAGCCACATACATCCCTGACTGAATGACTTGTGAACAAATCATATTTACGTTTGAAGAGTGCATCTTTGAAGGAATGTGCAATGGTTGAAATCTGGACTCGTGATCATGTTATTTATTTTTTTACACATATATTTTGTATATGTAGATTTCGTAAGTCTTATAAAATCCAGAATCATCTCACTCTGACCAAGGACAGCTGTCACTTTACTTTGATTACTCCTGTTTCTTTTCTTAAAGAAACAGTTTTTGGTCATTTGCACTTCTAGTAGAAATATACAGTAAATATAAATAAACATATATATATAAATATATATATATATATATACAGTATATACAATATAGGGAAGCAAAACAAATTAGTTTCTAGAACTATTTACAAACAGTATTAAATGTTTTTAGTGTTGCTTGAATGTCGGACCATATGTTGTGAATGCTGCTAGTATCTATAGATTTATTTGTACTGTAAATAGAGATGAGATAAATCAACATTAAAGATATAGTAAAAAGGGTATAGACATACATATCAGTGGTGGTAGTGGTGGTTATCTAACAAGACACGGCTGTACCTGTATACATTTGGCCCGTGCTCTCTTGACAGGGTTAGCTTTCTGTTTTAACAGAAGACTATACTGAATACCTTGATGCAATATTACAACTGAGGGCAAAACCTCCACCCTTTATTCCCTTTTCTAAAACATGCTCTCTTAATTACTATCTTCAGTCCCACGAGTAAAGTGAACCGATTTTAGAGGAACGTATTTTTAGTTTAGTGTATTTAAAGAAACTGAGTGGAATTGCCAAAATGTTATAACATTAATATTTCTGTTTTCAAATTTTTAAACACACCTACCTGTGACACCTGAAGACAAGTAGCCCACTCCTAGTTTTCAAAGATTTCTTGGTGCCAAGTGATAAAGAGTTTATTTATTATGCTTGTCACAAAAAAGCGGTTTAACGCTCACACCTGTTTTTGAAGAATATGGTTATTTTGGGATTGTCTCTACAACATTGCCTGCATCAACTGAGCCTTTTAAATTTACTCAAACGAAAAGATATCTGATGTTTATCGGAGAAGTTTATTGGAAATGAATTTCTTTATTGAATTATAAATGTTTTATAATTGCTGTTTGCATGGTACCATGTGGCAATATTTGTTTTAGTGGTTTTATATTGTGATGACTTACATGTTTTAAGGTGCAGAGTCAGAGTGGTAGAGAAAGGTGTCAAATGTTCTCAATGAGTTTCAGATTTTGAGAACTCAGGAGTGCTGCCGCACGGTCGGCAGCATGGTTCGACCTTGAAAACAAGTCTTTTGCAAAAAAAAAACTAAATAAAAATAAATACATAAGAAAAAGTATGAGTTCACTATATTGTTACTCATTATATTTCAATCTTGCTCAAGTAGTCTTATGTAATGTAATAGGAGATTTTGAGTTTGCAAATAGACAGGCCTTAGGAATGGTCATTTCACATTTTTGTAAATATAAATATCACAAATCAGAGACACGGTAATCTGCTAGTGTTGTCTTTTGTTGTACACTGTTCTATCACTGTGGGCAAAGTCTTAGAGTTTTGTAAGATTATGTGCAATATTGTTCTCATATTGGAATTTTTATTTTCTCATAGTTTCAGTTTGTATAAATAACTGGAGATGTCAGCAGTCTCTTAAAGTTTTTGAGTGTTTGTCACCAGGTCTTTTGGATCAGAAAAATCTAAAGTGTTCAACCAAAATGTGGCAGAGACAGCACAGCACTTTACACTGAGGGGGCACTCTGTGATGGGTGGGGGTGGTCAAAAAAGAGCCAGCCTGCTCTGTGCAGACTCTGTCCCACAGTGATCCCTGGTGGCACAAGAGCGTATTTGCAGCCAGCTGTGGCGGTGTGACAGCTCAGACTTAAAAAAAAAAAAACATGAAATCCCACCGTCTTGCTGCAGTTTCGAACCGCAACAGTTCAGACACCTACCTGCGGATTTTGTTGACATCTTATCATTTGAGTGTTTTCTTGGACATTTTTAGCATGCATCACATTTTTTTTTTTCCTTTCTCTTGCCAAACTTCGTTAAAAGAATAATAGTAACTGTTAAATTTATAGTGCTTGTCACTCAATCTGTGAGGTGAGCCTTCCCAGAATCCCCCCTTCCACCCCCTCGACCCAGCTCCTCAGCCCATCTGCCCCAGCTCCCTGGTCTCCCCCATCCCAGCCACAACAATCCACCCCAGCTCTGTATTTTAAATGTGATTGCAGTATAATTCTGAAAAGCGATCAAAGAATATAAAACTCGCGCTTCCAAGTCTGGTAGAGGCTCTGCTTGGACAAATCAAGATAGTCGACTTAGAAACCAGCACGCCCCTCTCCCCCTGAACTGATCCATGATTAAGATCAGATCCTTCGCCTGCACAACTGTAGCATGAGGCAAACTTGCCGGTGATTATTACACAGTCTCCATCCTTAAATGGATATTAAGGGCTCTGAAACACATCTGTTACCGGGTTGAGGAGGCTGTAGTGTTAAGACACCAACAGAGAAATACAAAACAAATCCCAGATTATTGCAGGGGGGGCACACAGTCTGTAGCTGAAATCAGATCATACCCCTCAGTATATCTTCACAGAAGTGTCAGATGTGCCTGATATGGAAGGTAATACAACAGCTGCACTTACATTTCACACAGTCGATCTCTCTGGGAATCAGATGAGAAAAACTCAAGTGGCT
The DNA here is from genome assembly GCA_015106735.1 of Paratilapia polleni. Classification (NCBI taxonomy): domain Eukaryota; kingdom Metazoa; phylum Chordata; class Actinopteri; order Cichliformes; family Cichlidae; genus Paratilapia; species Paratilapia polleni. The sequence continues at coordinate 9,229 of VUQI01018082.1, read as the reverse complement.
ATCCATGCAGTGCAAGCAGAGCCCTGTTCCAGTTATGTTGTGTAACTCAGTGCATGCATGCAACTACCCTGAACAAGGTGTATTGAAAATATATTGGGTGTTTGTGGTATAAAAGTATTTTGTTTATATCAGACACTTTTCTTTCTGTTAGTAGGATATTTTTCTCTTTCCTTAGCACTGGCCCATTGTATCCAAGATGAATATTATTCTAGTACAAGATTCTATTTTTTATGGTAGATCTGTTGACAAGGTCCTCTCATTATGTCTTAATACCTGCAGATGAAGTAATTACCAAAGTATATTTCAGTTAACTACATAAATGAGTGTGAAACTGTGTGCTCCAGTGAATTAGATGCAGACAAGTGCACATTGTTTACCTTCTTATCAAAATTTGTAGCAGATATCACTTAAATAATATTGTTTCAACAAGGTAAAACAAAGAACACTGGACGTGCCAAGGTATGATAACAGATGCCTGTTAATTCTTATTTTTAATGTAAATTGCTTTAAAAAAAGCAGCAAGTCTGCTGCCTGTCCAAAACTGGTGATTTACCTCTTTTCAGTCACCAGCTTTGGTTTTATTCAGTGTATTAACAGAAGTATTTCCAACTACCAAAACTGGTTTGTTATGTAGGCATTCAGCTGACCTTTAAAGGACAAGTTGTGCATTTTGGGAAGGACACAGACTGGAAGGTTATTGTGGCTTTATCAAAAGGTAACAAAATCCATCTACCAGCATCTCTGAAGCTCAGAACTAACACCTTGCATCTGACAGATGGCTTTTGGAAGGACTGTACCTGAGCTCCAGTAATAGTCAGGTACATAATCCCTCATCGTTACAAACTTAAATACATCAAGTACACACGAGTATTGAGCTTTAATGAATGCCCACTTTCCTTTGACCAGATTGTTGTTTCAAGATTCCAGTCTTTCTGCTATGCCATTTAGCCTGCTGCAGCCTCTTCTCATTCAGCTCTTATTTCATGCATATTTCCCAAAATGCATTATCTCTTAATACTTGATGGCCTTCAAGAAAAAAACAGTACCAGAACCTTGTCACTGTCCAGACTTGTTTTTAATTCACTGGACTTGTGGGAAACATTTTGTATGGATGCTTGAAAAAAAAAAAAAAAAATGTAATGGATGTAGACGATATATACAGCATACACACAAAGACACACCTGTATCAGATTTCACTATTATCGAAACGTTCTTTCATTCTGAACCGTTCATTACTTTTCCTTAATACCGTATCTAGTCTTATGGTAAAGCCGTAGTGTGTTCCTTTCAGTTCTGTGGGAGTGTGTTTGTGTGTACATGTGCACTTGTACCTGCTGGGGGCAGGGGTGGTCTAGGGCGAGGGTGGGAGGGGGCTACATGTAAATAAACCAAATACATTTAGTGTGGAGGTGTTTATTTTTTTGTGTCAGTGCAAGTTAAATATTCTAAAATTTAAAAAAAGACGTATTATTCTCTATTGTGGTTCATGGTACATTAAAAAAAAAAAAGAGGAAAAAGTAGTTTTATCTTACATTTCAAATGCTTATCTCTATGGCTTCTGGCGATACCCGTTCCATTTTATAGATTTGTCAGCACAAAATGCAATAAACCAATACCATTTTAATACACCAATTGTGTCTGAGTTTTTAATTGTCTTGTTTTGAGCATGAAAACAATGTTACAAATTAAAAGACTGTAAAACTATAAAACACATAAGAGTTGGAAAAGAACCAAAATGTACTTCATAACTTCGTTAACTCGTAATGAGACTGAATAATTATTTTCTGACAAATAACAACTGAAAAAGCACAGTCTTCACATTTTATCAACACAATGAGGAGGAAAAGAGATTAAAAGGTTTAACAAACCATCCCTACAGTCTACCGGTACTAAGGTGATAACTCACTGCACAGGAAAGGATGTGGTATCAGAGGGAGAAAAAAATTAGTTTACTACAACTTTTCAGTAGTGTCGGGGGTACATAGACACAGGTGGGGCCTGACCCATGTTGGGTGCTGGTCTGGGGGGTGGCTGCTGAGAGACCCCACTACCCACCAGATGGTTGAGAGATGGTCCACTCTGAATGAGTGTGTCAAGAGCTTTCTGGACGCTTGGGTTGTCAAAATTGATACCTGAAGCAGAGGCAGGTCTCTGACCACCTGGGGCAAGTGGCATACGGCCTGGAGGGGTGACATACCCCTGCGATCCAGGTGCAGGAGGACCTGGCATTGGTGGGCGGGATGGGTTTTGAGATGGAGGCTGGCCAAGAGAGCCATATGAGTGTGACTGTGAGGGTGCAGAGGAGAGGCCACCAACGCCTGCTAACTGCCCGCTGCCACTGTTAAACAGACTGAGGATTTTAGCCTGCAGCTCCTGCTGGTGACTCGGGTTAGCTGAGGTGGTTGAACCCGCTGATAGACTGAGATGACCTGACTGTGGGGGCGTGTGAGTAGATGAAGGAGGGAGTCCCGCAGCTGAGGGGGGAACATCATGATGTACTGCTGCAGGAGGTCCAACATGGACTGGAGCTGTAGGGAGAGAGCTTCAAGTTAGTACTTGCTGCTCTAAACACAGTATTGTATTCAACAGAAATGTCTCAGTAGTCCTGTTTCTATTCCACAGGTTACTCTTTCAGTGAACTTATGTGCATGTGAGTAAAACATTTTGAACAAAGAGGTGGCGTTACCTGCAAGAGGATCTGCTGTGCTTCGTACCAGCCGAGCTCTTTTGTCCTTCAGGTATGCAATGAGACTGTCCAGCTCCTCTGGGGTTACAAATCTACCCAATAAAGCAAACTCATTATTCCAAATGCAGAGATAAACCAAATGTAGATCACGTGAAGTACTACAACAAACAAACAAACAAACAAACAAACAAACAATCAGTAACTCAGGTATTGCAGAAACATTGCATTCCTCAAAGCCACAATGTTTCATGGTAAATTCTCGATGTTTCAAATACTTGTATAAGAGCTTAATGATTTTAAACCCGTTACCTATTTTCAGCCAGCAGTGTGATGGTGGTGAGTAAAGAGATGGGGTGGCTCTCTCGGTCAGGCTCCCTGAGTAACACATCATCTGCCATCTTGGCAGCCTTTCTGGCTATCTCCTCACGTTCTTTTTCACGGTTTTCTACTTTGTAGGTGTCGTAGTTGTGAGCAACCAGCATCATGGCATCCTGCATGGGCATATTTCGATGCTCTGTACGAACAGGTACAATAAATGTTAGCATGCAAAACAAGATACACTTCTGAAATGCTGCATGCTTTTCTCTGAGTGACCAAAAATGGTCCAAACATTAAGTGCATATTATCTTGAATTACCTTGAGGTGTGCCAAACAGGATGTTGACGGTGCAGGACCGATGGACCTGGTGCTGCTGGGTAATGATGATGGCAAAAGGAGTACGGGCTCGGCCTACATCCTCTAGTGCCTGAGTAAGAGACACTTCCGTGTTGAGGAAGATCAGATCCACCACCATTCCCAAATCACGGACTTTCCGCCCAACCGTCTCAGCATACTCCCTACAGTTGGTTTTGAAGCAGAAGTACAGACAGGCGCGCGCACACGCACACACACACGCACACGCACACACAGGAGCAGTATGAAATGAAAACATGCGATGCACTTGTAGAATTAGATGTTTCTGGTCAAAGATCATTTTTTTCCTAAAACAACAGAGAAAGCGGACATACTTTTGGGCCTTGTTGACAACAATTACAGAGCAGTCGACGGGACGGTCAGTGTCATGACGTCGCTGAAGTTCTTCATAGTACTGTCGATACAGTTCATTACGCCGGCGCTCTTCTGGTCGTACACGCTCATCTACATTTAATGAGGGGTGGAGGGGATTTCAAAGTAGTATCAGTATAATTTTCTCAGTTTGAATACAATTCTAATTAGGCTTTAAAACTGCTAACACCTTGGAAGTACTATAAATGTACTGCAAGCCATGCAAAACATGTCCCAGCATCTGGCAAACTACATTTGGGAGAAAAAAAGATTTAGAAGACTTTGGAATTACAGTGATTTAAACTGTTATATACCCTTAATTCAAGTCTCAATTAAAAACAGTCTGACTTAATAACACACAAACAGTTGTACTTTTAATGTCAGACCACATTTGGGTATAGAAAATCCTACAGAAATCCTAGTAGCTCAGAATACTCAATTTTAGAATTGTAAATATTACCAAAAAACATGAATGGAATAAAATCTACTCATTAAAAAAAAGAAATGTAATAATATTTCTCCCAGTATCCAAACCAACCATACACAGACTATACTTGCACCATGTACACGGTTATGTAGACATACCTTCGGGCTCACGGCGTCCATTCCAGGGATCTCCATAAGGATCCCTGTAGGGCTCATCCTTCCTCCTATAATAGTCTTCTGCACCACTGCCACTGCGGTAGTATCTATCATAGTCACCTCTGTTGTATGGGAACATTTCAGGTTCAGACAAAAACTTGACCACTAAACTCAGGATTCCCAGTCAGTGAGTGAGTTTGTCAATCACCTGTAAGCAGAATCTCGTGGATCACCTCTGATGTCCTTGTCTCTGCTCTCTGAGCTACGGTACCGGTAATCAGGGTCACGAGAGTGGCCACCTGGTCGAGGCTCTCGGGAGTCCCTCCCATCACGGCTGTCCCGAGGCTCACGTCCGTCACGCCCATAAACAGGAGAACGAGACCGAGGTCGGGGCTCTTTGCTATCCCCGTAACTGCTGTACGGGGCCCTGAGAGAAATGTTATCCATTAGTGCAAGTTAAAAGTTAAGGCTGCCTATGAAATACTACAGAGAGCAACAGGAATGTCAGTCCTCGGCTGATGAAGACAGGTCTACGGTTGGTATTGTAAATTTGTAAAATGAATCTGTTTATTCAAACATAAAACAGCATTTGCACAACCGAAACAGAGAAACTGAAAGCAGGTTTTGTTTTTTTGTTTTTTGTTCGCACAACTTCAATCCAAGAGGCGAGTCCGGTAAGTCTCAGCGACGAGCAAGTGTACCAATATCAACCAACCATTTAATGTTCACCGACCATAAATCCAGCTCAGAGTACACATTTACTTTTTGAAGCAGGTTTATTTTGCACATATAGCTCAAACCTTACAGGCTTTTCATTATTCAGAAAGTTGCATTCCCATACTCTAAATGAGGTCATAAAAATGCTAGAGAGCAAGTAAATACGTTTCAAGAAATACGTTTCAGACATTAAGTGATATACCAGTTTTACTTCAGTCAAGTTCTATTAAAGTGTTTTTTTCCTAAACAGTCATTTTTTCCCCCGTTAATTTCTCTCTTTTCTCTCATGGTCATGGTCAAAGAGAGCACTGTTAGAAAAAAAAAAATGTTTGACCAAAACTGTGCTTTTTGCAATGTAAAACAAAAAAATTTTTAATGCTCAACTCACAAGCAATTCACAAAAATATGTGCTAAGCTGGAAAAAAAAAAAAAAAAAACTACCAAAAAAAA
>VUQI01018076.1:0-11883 GCA_015106735.1 Paratilapia polleni | reverse complement strand
GACATTTTGGACAATTTCATGCTCCCAACTTTGTGGGAACAGTTTGGGGATGGCCCCTTCCTGTTCCAACATGACTGCGCACCAGTGCACAAAGCAAGGTCCATAAAGACATGGATGAGCGAGTTTGGTGTGGAAGAACTTAACTGGACTGCACAGAGTCCTGACCTCAACCTGATAGAACACCTTTGGGATGAATTAGAGCGGAGACTGCGAGCCAGGCCTTCTCGTCCAACATCAGTGTCTGATCTCACAAATGCACTTCTGGAAGAATGGTCAAAAATTCCCATAAACACACTCCTAAACCTTGTGGAAAGCCTTCCCAGAAGAAGCTGTTATAGCTGCAAAGGGTGGGCCGACATCATATTAAACCCTATGGATTAAGAATGGGATGTCACTCAAGTTCATATGTGTGTGAAGGCAGACGAGCGAATACTTTTGGCAATATAGTGTAAGTGGTTCATAACGTTCTGCTTGTATTGTATCTTCTTTACTTGTCTTTTGACTTATGTTATTTTTCATTTGTTTTTTTTTATTTCTAATGTTTTAATGATTGTTGTGGTTTTTGTCACCATTTGGGTCTTCCTTATTAACATTATCACCAGTCTGACAGTGTGTGCATGCAGGTGTTCAGAGACCTGGGAGTGCTACTTACATACTTTACATTATTTAATACAAGCTTAATTAATTACAGTAGCATGACCTTGCTGTCTCTTGAATTTCAGCTCCATAATGCGTGCATTATTTTAATAAGCCCTAAAATGCACATTAAAATAACTACCTAGACAAAGTAACAGAAAACATAAAGCCTATACTCATACAGTTTGTGTATCAAGGAAACAGAGGTAAACATGAATCAGACCTGGTATTTTAATTGTAGATGTGTCTGCTGCCAGCTTCTGTGGTGATGTTATGGATACAGATATGCTAACAACATGCTGCCTCAAGGTGAAAAATTGCACATTGTCCATATCAATTTCCCATTTTCCTTGCAAGCATGCAAAGAATCAGCATTTTAAAAACCAAAAACCCTCACAAGACTCAGAGTGTGATGTAATATGAGGTGACTGATGGTGTGCATGCAAGAAAGGAAAAAGGATTTAAAAAAGAACTTATCTGCATACTGTGAGTATGCCTGTGCCCTGCATACAGTATGTGTTTCTTTACATGGATTGTGTGTGTAAGAGAGAGAGAGCTGAGACATATGCAGACACATACAGTACCCACTGACTTCCTCCATGCAGTCGTATATATTAAGAAGCATCCCAGACGAAGATCAAAAAGCAGGATCAGCAGAGTTGATCTCCATTTGACTGTTTCATATTCTGTTTCATCCTCCTCCCCCGACCACATTCCTCTCTGCTTCCCGCAGACCTGCTCCTTTGCAGTGATCTGAAGACTGTGGCCATGGGAACTCCCCGGGTCTGCTTTGATCATGAGTTTTGTTCGTTTTCATGAGCACGATCAATGGAGATATGAGACTGGACCAGAACTGACGGGGAGGGAGAGGTCTCAGTGCGTCTTGATCAATAAGTTCATGTCACGGTTCCTGGGAGTTGGACTCATTTCCAGTTTCATCATTTCTGGAGGTGGCAGAATTACACTACAATAAAGGAAACTTTTGATTTTCTGGAGGTGCCTGCGCAAATTCTCATCCTCCCAGCTAGTGACAGTTTAAAGGTTTGAAAGAATGCGTGGGTAACAATTTACTCGCTGCTTAAAATAGCTTTTTTTTAAAAATGTAATCAACGTGGCCACTACTCCAATTGAGTCACTTGACAAATGATTGAAAGGTGAATTAAAAGCACTGTCGAAAATGTAAGAGTGACAGAGCTTTTCATTGCTTGGTTTACAAGACTCACACGACAGCTGAAGACAAATGCCAACCGCTTTTAATTTTTCAAAGAAGGAACCAAACCATCAACTGCTTTACTTTCTTTTACATGAGCTAGCAAGAGTCTTTAGAGAGTTAGGTGTTCGACTGAACACGACATGGAAGACTTTGATTTGATTGACAGTAAATAAGAAAGAACTGACAGGGTATATCTGGGAAAAAAAATTTATTGAACCATAGTACAATGAGTCTCTAAAGTAAGTAACCTAAATGTTATGCTTTTTAAAGTCACTGCTAAGGATTGGACCAAATTCTATGATTTGCAGGTAATTTAACGTGGGATCTACAGTTGTCGTCAGAGGTTTACATCCACTCATCATGGGCATGAATGTCATGGTAATTTGGGGCTTTTAGTGATTTCTCTGAACTCTTCTTCTTCCAGGGTGGAATGATTGTACAGCATACATCTTTAATGACTTAAAAAAAACAAGAATTGGGTGCACAAGTATGAATTTATTTTGGATTTTCTCTAATTCACATAGTCAAAATTATACATACAGACTCAAATATATACGTACACCCCCACTAATATTTGGTTAAATGTTCCTTAGCAAGTTGCACCTCAACCAGATGCTTTTGGTAGCCGTCAACAATCTTCTGGCATAATTCTGGCTGGATATTTGACCATTGTTCTTGGCAGAATTGGTAGAGTTCATTTAAATTGGTTGGTTTCCTGTATGGATCTGGCTTTTAAGCATAGTCCACAAATTTTGTGATGAGTTGGGAGTGAGAAATGGCTGTTACTATTTCTATAATATGATGTGCCACAGATGCCAAAGGACAATTGGTGGTTATCTGTTAGGTGCTCTGACACTGAGTGTTTTAAACTAGTAAGCTAGCTAGCTTGTAAAAGTATGGATTTATTATGCTATTTTTTTTATGCTACCTGGCTAACATAAAAAAGCGGCTGGGCAAAATGAAAAAGGACAGGTTTGTTTAAATATTTTACACTGCACTGCTTAGAAGTCCAGCTTTATTGAATATAAAGGACCAACTTTAAAATTTAGCTCTGTGGAGGTGCTGGAAACATTCCTCAGAGATTTTGGTCCATATTGACATGATAGCATCATGCAGCTGCTGCATTTGACTGCATGTCCATGATGTGAATCTCCTGTTTCACCACATCCCAGAGGTGCTCTATTGGATTGAGATCTGGTGACTGTCGAGGCCATTTGAGTGCAGTGATCTCATTGTCATAAAGCGATGGACACTGTCAGCAACAATACTCAGGTATGTTGTGGCATTTAAATAATGCTCAATTGGTACTAAGTGACCCAAAGTGTACCAAGAAAATATCCCCTACACTATTGCACCACCACCACCAGCCTGAACAGCTGATATAAGGCAGGATGGATTCATGCTTTCATGTTATTTACACCAGATTCTTACCCTACCATCTGAATGTTGCAGGAGAAATTGGAAAAATCTTGCCTGGTCTGATGAGTCTCAATCTTCTATTGTTCAATTTTGGTGAGACCTTGAGAATTGTAGCCTCAGTTTCCTGTTCTTAGCAGCCAGGAGTGGCATCCAGGGTAGTCTTCGGCTGCCGTAGCTCATCTGCTTCAAGATTCAACGTGTTGTGCGTTCAGAGATGCTTTTCCGCATACCTTGGTTGCAACAGGTGGTTATTGGAGTTACCGTTGCCTTCCCATTAGCTCAAAGCAGTCTGGGTATTGTCCTCTGACCTCTGGCATCAACAAGGTATTTTCACCCAGAAAACTGCCGCTCACTGGATATTTTCTCTTTTTTGGACCATTCTCTGTAAACCCTAGAGATGGTTGTGTGGGAAAATCCCAGTAGATAAAGACAGACTACAATTTTCTTTCTTTTTTTTCTTTTCTTTTTTAATTAAGTAAATAAAAATAAATTACAAATACCTACATTTTTTTAACAATTATTTTGGAGGGCTTTGATCAAACCAGCATCCTGCTAACATTTTGTCTTCCCTTTTAATTACCAGAAGCATTTTGGGCCGATGTTCATTACAAGTAGACCTTGTTCAGTATACAATGCAGTGAACAGTATCTTAAAAATAAATAAATAAAAATCCACAAATCCCACAATAAGCAAGTTTAAAGTTATTGAGAATTGTAATATGAAAAGAAAAAAAAACAGAGTCTTAAGAATATTATGTGAATAATAACAGACTGTTTAACAATACCCCCTGGGCAGTATGTAGTCAAAATATCCAATGACCACTGGTACAATGACCAGTCTCTGTGCATTCATTATGCATGGTAATTAAAGTCATAGATTCTGCACACACATTGTTTTTTTTTTAACCCCCTTTTCTTTTAAATAGCAATCAGCAAGAATAAAGTTGTGTTTACAGGCGCTCATTAGTGGGGCCATTTTGTCTAGCAGTTCCAAGTTGTTGTTTCAAGTGAGCTTTTTGGTGTCTCTTGAAGTTCGAGGTCATGTCGGGTTGCTCTCTAATTGGGTGTCAAGAGGATTCTAAATATTTTCACACCCACACAGCAGACATATGCACACACACACACACCTCAACACACACACACGTACACATGGAGCGAATACATCCTGGTTTAATTGGTCAAATAGGTTTCCCTGGCCAGTAGTGCAAAATCATAATACCCCCTTCCCCACACACACACACACACACACATACACAGACACACACACACAAATTGCGGTGGTGTACAGTAGAACCCCTAATAAGGATTTGTCAGACCTGTAGATCTGCAGAGCACTGGAGGAAAGCGAGCCTTGCTGCTCCAGAGAAAGACTGCTGAAGTGCTTCAACTTTGACTGTTGCGGTCGCAGTTGTTTTCTAAGTACTTAAAGCCAATTAAAATGCACAGCAAAGTGGGACGGATGATCAGACGCACCGAGGCAGTCTTCAGCATGCTGTGAAATTTGTGAGACAAGTTTCTCAGTTGTTTCTGAAAAAGCTGCAGAGGTGTAATGGATTATTTATTATCAATGTGCAGCAATAAAAAATGGGCATCATGCCCAGAGTATTCAAAAACACAAAGATGAAAAAAAACAGGACAAAATGCAAACCTCTGCCAAGTACATTCTGACTCAGTCAGTGATCTTGATTTTTCACTGATTCCAGACTTGTGTTTTTGTCTGGAATATGAGACTACTCCAAAAAAACCCCTCCATTTAATTTGAGACAGCCTGTTCTTGAAGATAGACACTTTTAAAATGATGTAGCTCCCATAATATGTTTAACAGTTTTTAAAAGCACTTACCATAAATAGTACCAAATAAACTTTACTGTATAAAGTTTAAACTAGGCAAATACAGAAAAAGAAAAAAAAATATATATATATACATATATACTGTGTGTACACAGTATATATGTATATATATAGAGAGAGATATATAGATATATAGTATATATTGTATTGTATTGCTATTGTATTGTAGGGTCTTTACCCTAAAATATAAAGCACCTTGAGGCGACTGTTGTTGTGATTTGGCGCTATATAAATAAAATTGCATTGAATTGAATTGAATTGAATTGAATTGAATTGAATTGAATTGAATATACTCTTTCATGCAGTTAAAAACGGTTTATTCTGGAACCATTAGTTTTTTCTTGATTTTTTTTCTTGTTTTTTTTGTTTGTTTGTTTGTTTTGGATACATTATCATTACCGTATTCATGAAAACTAAAATAAAATGTGGACTTTTGTTTTTTTAGTAGGCGCTATTTAGCTCCCGTTTACTGAGGACCATCTTGTGAGCAACCCACGCCATGCCCCTTGTACAGTGGAATGAATAGCAAAAGGAATGGCTCTCCTAGATCAGATTTACCTATACTAAATTCCTCAATCAGGCATAGCTAGGGCAGCCTGCAGTGCTATTAGGTCCTACTTGGGTCCTTAGCAGTACTGTAAGCCAGCCACAGACAGTATGAAACATGGATGTACTTACGGGTTGGAAAAATTAAGCCAATACCCCAAAACTTGCATTCTACCTGAAGGCCACCAGATGGCGATAGCTGTGCTTGCAGAAAGACTTCCGGTCCTATAGAAGTCTACGGGAAAACAGCTTTCTGACTTGACCTCTGTAAACACTTTCCTGCTGAGTTTATGGGCTCAGTCACTTGTTTTGAGTTGTACTGAATGACAAATCAAGTCTACTTTGTACATCTTGCTTATTTTATGTTTAAAAAGCAGGATTATCTGTGCTATTATCTGCTCACTCATTGGCTAATAACTTGCCAGTCACAGGTTGCTAGCCAGCAAGCGAGCGGTTTCAGAGCCAGACCCACCCCTCATCGTCACATCCGTTTTTTTAACAACCAAGATGGTGACACTGAAAATGCTCATCTCAAGACGTCAAAATGGGACTTCAGAAATCAACGTCCATCTTTTATAACGCTATCAACTTGCCAGCATAGCTAAGGACCCATTGGCTTATATCATAGTATGCTTGCATTAGGTGGATGTGTTAATTGTTCTTCATGTTAAACTTTTACACAACTTATAGAGTGTAGCAAACACACACACACACACACACACACACACCCCCAGATTATGTCATACTGCCAATAATTTGTGAATGTTTACAATGTTATTTTTACTGTGCTGATTAATTTTAGGTTAGCAAATTAGGTAGCATATTTACTTTATTTAATTTTCTTTGTAACATTTACCACACAATTCAGTATGTTGTTTATTTGAGTTTGTGAAAGTCATAGTGCAGAACAGTGACTGCAATATTTACTGAAAGTAGAGCCCAACCACTACAGGATTTTTAAGACAAATACCGATATTTTGGTTATTTAAAAATCCGATATTCAGATATATCAGACAATACACACACACACACATTCTCACACACAGACACGCAAATATATGTTTTTTATATTCTTTTGTTTTTTTTCCAGACACACAAAATATAAACAGCTTTTCCTAACATTTATCATAACAGAGTGTCTGTGTCAGCATTGCTTCTCATCAGAGCCTCCAGAGTGAAATATTTGTACTTTATACCAGCACCTGCTCCAAGCAAGTGACTACAATACTGTTATTCTCAAAAGTAAACTTTTGAGAATAAGAATCCTTTTTGCGAGAGCATCCTGGGCTGACATAGGCAGCATTACCCTAGCATGTTTTTCAGTGCCAGTAAAGATCCAGAGCTCCTGGAGAAAACCTGTACAAGCACGGGGAGAACATGCAAGCTCCACACAGAAAGGCCCTACCTGGGTTTAAGACCAGGACCTTGAGCCACTGTGCTACTTCCATCTCCAGTAATTTACAGTTGGTGGTATGGCTCTGTTCTGGGACCTCCCCACCATTCGCCGTGTATACATGAAAAACTGGAGGCGGGGAACGTAGCAGAAAGACCCCCGGTACAGAACAAAGCTGGCACCTGTGACGACAGACATGACATTGAGACAGACACAGCATGAAAAGGAGTTGGGGTGGAGGTGGGTTGCAAAGCAGCTTCCAGATGTGGCAGGCTAAAGAAGCTCAACCAATATGCCCAACGTTGGATTTGCCAGTTGCATGTGTAGAAAGGCCATCATCTGATTCATCAAGTGATGTAGGTTGGCACTGAGTTCAGCTGATCTGCCAGGACTGGGTAAACATGCCTCTGTGGCCTGCCTGAATGAAGGCTATGCTCACATTATTGGGCACTCAGTAATTGTCTCCGTCTGGTTCAGTGCTTTGGTCAAGACAATTTATTTTCACATGGCAGTAAAAGAGTCACACAAACAAACTTCTCTCCTGTTAAACTACTCTTATATTGGGTACTCAAGGGACTGGCTGACTCCAGCACAATGAAGCCTGACCATTGGTACTATTGAAGAATTATTTCAAGATGAGTAAAGACAACTAGGACTTAAAATTGTGATGGTGGCTATTTTGAGTAGATTTCACTTTACCAAGAAACCTTTCAGCTGTGATAGGCTGACTGCACAACACACTGTTCACCAACCTGAGGCAGTTGTAACACCTTAACAGCAAGTGCTGAAATCAAGACTGCAAGAAATCTAGTTAGCACTGGAAGAGGGATCTCTCTAAATACATGCTATAAATGTCTGTTCCTAAAAGTGACTGTGGGACTCCCACAAATTCATTTCCAGAAGAAAAAAGAAAGAACTGTAAATTAGAGAACTTATTCAAAGGACCATATTATTTAGGAAATCACTAACAGAATATTGTAGTATATACATTGGGACATGCAAATCTGCAATCCATTCTGGTCTTTCTGTGCCATTTACAGTGTGCACAGTCAGTTGCAAATATGTCACGATGGATTGTTTTAGGAGGTAAAAAGAGAAAAAAGATTCCTGAATATTTCATATAAGTTTCTTATTTGCATGTATGAAACCTTAGAAGATTTTCTGCAGGGCTGAGTGGGCACAAATCTCATCAGCCGGCGACAGTGAGAAGAGGACTCGGTGGATTTAGAGGCAGCGTTTTCCTTTTTTTTTTTTTTTTTTCTTTTTTGGAAAAAAAATCCCCCTCGCTTTTGGTGTGAAAACAACAGCGCTGTGACGCAGACAGCTCAAAAACAACACGTCCCTCCTGGTCCCATCTGTAACTAGCATCGGCAGCAGAGTAATTTGCGATGATGCACTCGGCGGTGAGCTTCTATTTTACATTTATCATGCTCCTAATGCAATCACACACACTGAGTTATTAGAGAGCGGAGCATGAGGATGAGACAGCCCATCAGATGAATATATAGCTAGGGATGAATCTGAGCTGCTCTCTGAATGAGAGAAACAAATCTACAAGTGCCCTCTGATTTCAGCTGACAGCTCCTTATGAGCGCCGGGCTTATGAGGTGATTTATATGAGAACATAAGAGGACAGCGGCAATGTTAAAATGATCTTATGGCAATTCATAATATCTTCTACTTTGTCTCCATCATTAATCTCCCCCATCCTCAACTCTGTCACTTCATTTCTACTCTCTTTGCTGCAAAAAAACACACATGCACTATTTCAGGTCTGTCAGCAGGCAAATAAAGGGAGATAAGGCCACAAAACTACTTGGTCATAATCTTTTTTTCCTTTTTTTTTAATACTAACAACCGGATAAAAAAGTTAGAATGAGGAGAAGAAACATCTTTTGACCTGATGTTTCTTTCTCTGGCATGACAGCACAACAGAGCTCGCGCCATTATCAGAACTTATCCACTTCTCTGAAATTGCCTTCTGCCTGTAAAATTAATGATGGGCATTTGTACAGTGACAGGCGGCACCCAATACAACTGTAATCTCTCTCCAACTGTGTAGCGACGCAGCAGAGGACATGAGGAAAACAAATGGAGAGACAACAAGGCTTGTCATTAGTCTTGGCAAGGACTCAAGGACACAGGAGGGTTTGGTTGCCTTATAACTGGCAATGAGAGAACAATCTCTCTAATGTTTTTTTATTTTTTAATTATACTACTCATTTGAGCAATGGAGGTTTGAAGGTGACTAAGTCGACTGCAGTAAAATAAGCAAAGTGCATTTTAATATGGCTTGACAAATATGGCAGATATGAAAACCTTTCTGCACCCTCTGTGTTATCGGCCAGTACAAGGTCAAGTTCATGTAAAAACACATCTATACATCATACATCTAAATAGGGGAAAGTGAGATTTATACCTTTAAATCTAAAGTAATTAAGAAGATTAAGTAGTGTAAAGTTAATTTTTTTAATTCTACTTACCTAACCTTTTTGAGTTTCTGACCTTTTCTTCCTTTGTGAGTTGATAAAATTAATTATTTTTGAGTAACTTAGTGCATTAAAGAAGCACCACCTGAGAGTCTAATTTCAGACTACTGTACTATAGGTGTGTGCAGGGTAGGTGTGCTGGGAAAGCTTCTGGGTTTGCAGTGGCAGCTTATGTGTATTAGCCCCCAGTCACACAGGCCTAGATACCAGTCGCCCAGTTGGTGAATGGTTGTTGAAGGTTGCTGGCAGTCGCAAGGTGAAAATGGTCGCAAAGAGGTATACAGTGCTGCACCGAAAACCTTCTTGTGATTGCTTTGGTTGCTAGCAGATTGCCACGCTCACCCGTACTTTGCATGGAAGACACTGACTTGTCTGCGAACACTCACCAACTACTTTCTGAACAGTAGTGAAAACGTGAAGAGTGGGACACAAACCCGAAACTGCAAATGTTCACCTTTTCAAACGTATTAGCTGCAGAGGTGAGGCACAATTCTTTTGAAGGCGAACGTTGTGTTGCACTTTTTCAAGTTTCACTACCACTCGGCTAGTAGTTAACGAGTGTTTTCAGACAAGTCGGTGTCTTCCAGCGTCATGCAGATCTAATGTACTGGGTTCTTTATGTTGGTCTATTAAGTATACATGTCAATTTCTCAGGTTGTGTTTTATTCATCTTTATGTTAGAATAACAAAGCTGTAAGACTATGAACGAAACAGGTAGCTGGGTTATTGAATGATAGACCACCATGACTGCATCCATTGATTTCAGACTCCCAATTTTGAAGCCTCAGTGTCAGTATTTGCTGAAGGCAAATGTGATCATATTTGGATGAGAGGGTGAGGTACTATGTTATCAGCTAATGCTAGCGAGCTTGGTTAGCAAGCTACATCTATAAACTATATGGGTCCAGTGCACAGGCATAGAATAGACACATACAGTTTTGCATATTACAAAGTCTTGTATTTTACTAGTAACTCATCAGAACTGAAGCACAAACGTCTTGGATGGGCTATACCACACAGCAAGCCGTAATATCTGATAGTTCCAGTGAACATACTGATGAGTTATACCCCCCCCCCCCCCAAAAAAAAAACAAACCTGAGAGCTGATATGACTCGAGAGGCCCAAACTTTTTTTTTTTTTTAACTAGGGTGTAAACAGGCTTTTTAATGCTGTAAAGTTGGTCATTTTTGACATGGTAGTCTATGGAGATTGAGTTGCTTTAGGAACCAGCCTAAAGTGACCACTAGAGGAACTGCAGTTTTTTAAAATCTCGATGTTCAGCTTCATTTTTCAGCTGATAGTACATATAGCATGCCTTCAAAAAGGCAGCTTATAGCAGCAAACCTAAGGGATGGTTCAGGGTCACCTGATCCATAAGGTTGATGAAAAAAAAAGTTATAAGCTTAATTTTTAAATTAGAAAAGGGTTTCTTCTTCCTAAACCCAAACTGGGAGCGGGCTCATCAGGAGATATAAGAGAAGTAAGCCTGCACACTAAGAGTGCCCTACTGGGATAAAATGGTACTATGAGGTCTTTAAGATACGATGAATCTTGGTCATTTGGGGCTTTGTAAGTCAGAAGAAAGAGTTTAAATTCTATTCTCAAATTCTGCCTGTGTAAGTCGAACACAGTGAAACGTTGAAACAATGATTAAATCCATATAGCTGACAATTAGCTTCATCACAGCCAAGCTATCCATTACAGTGATGTCTGTGCAAAGCTATCCTTGGACTGGCTTTGTCCAGCAAACAAAGCAAGATTGTGCAACTGTATTTCTGTGGATAGTTCGGGTGGGGCGATCTATTGGACTTTTTTTCCTCAAACAGCTGCCATATTTCCCCAGATTGGAAATTAGAACTGGAGACCTCTGACAGCCCAGTGAGCGGTGCATTCATCCATTCATGTGAAGGCTTTATGTTGATGTCTGTGAGTGAAGAGCCCATTGAGCTGTGCCAGACCACAATGACAAATGTGAAATTCTGGGCTGAAGTTGTGAGCCTCAGTTATGTGATTTTCACACTGACTGTGTTGAACCAGAAAGCAGAAAAAAAAAACAGAAAAAAAAAATGAAAATGGCTATATCCACTTTTGCAACCTCAAAAGACACATTTGTGCAGGCTTTGAAATAGGCATGTTTTAAAAACTAACCAAGTAGCAAGTATTATGACAATATAAATAGCATCAGAACTACAATAATAGACACAATACATATTTTCAAAGAGCTCACATGGACATAGACAACAGGAAAGGGAAGTATTGCTTTTGCTTGATCTCCCTGTTGCCTTTCTCTTCCTTTCACCTTTGATAGGAGCTACAGAAAACAAAGATATAATAAA
>VUQI01018074.1:48481-62064 GCA_015106735.1 Paratilapia polleni | reverse complement strand
ACATGGTGGTGGCAGCATCATGCTGTGGGGATGGTTTTCTTCAGCAGGGACAAGGAAGCTTTTAAGATGGATGGAGTTAAATACAGGGCAATCCTGGAAGAAAACCTGCAAGACCGCAAAAGACTTGAGACTGTGGCGGAGGTTCACCTTCCAGCAGGACAACGACCCTAAACATACAGCCAGAGCTACAATGGAATGGTTTAGATCAAAGCATATTCATGTGTTAGAATGCCCCAGTCAAAGTCCAGACCTAAATCCTATTGAGAATCTGTGGCAAGACTTGAAAATTGCTGTTCACAGATGCTGTCTGCAAACTCCAGTTCAGTCAGATGCAATCTGAGACTGCAAAAAACAGTTTCTAGATGTGCAAAGCTGGTAGAGACATACCCCAAAAGACTTGCAGCTGTAACTGTAGCAAAAGGTGGTTCGACAAAGTATTGACTCAAGCGGTTGAATACAAAAGCACGCCACACTTTTCAGGTTTTTATTTGTAAAAAACTTTGAACACCATGTATCATTTTCCTTCCACTTCACAATTATGTGCTACTTTGTGTTGGTCTATCACATAAAATCCCAATAAAATACATTGAAGTTTGTGGTTGCAACGTGACAAAATGTGGAAAAGTTCAAGGGGTATGAATACTTTTTCAAGGCACTATAATACGTTACTGTATTTATACTGAAGTGTTGTGCGATTAATGTGTTCTCACCCTCCACATAGAGCAGCTGGTACTTTGTGGAGATCTGAGGGGTGTCCGTGGTCACAGCCTTGCAGTAAAAGACCCCCTGATGCTCTGGCCTGGGGTTTTGCAGAATGAACCCCTTGGTGGGATCATATGTCATCAGAGTCACATTTGTTGTGATTTCCTCCGGAGGAACCTCTCTGTGCAGGGACGTCTTGGCCTGTGGCTCGGTCACACGGCAGGGCACCACGGCAGGCTGGTCCGGGCGCAGGTACACGATCTCAAAGTGTGTGGTGGATGGGACGAAGAGGTTGTCTTCGTCTGTTTGGAGAAAAGATTATTGGTATTTTTGAGAAGAACTTCAGTGAACAGTAGATGGATCAACTGAAGGGCCAGCTGTATCTCTCAGGTCCTGTGTCAGGTCTTTGCTGGATTTTTTCCTATTTCTTAAGGACATGACTTTCAGATACTGCTGTAAATAGTATTTTAGGCCTGCCACTTCTTCTTTTGTCCTCCACTTGTCCAGGTTCCTCAAATTTTTTTAAGGACACACTGCACACCATGCTGAGATATGCCAAGTTTTAAGCTCATAGCTCTTTGAGAATCACCTTGTTAGTGCAAAAATACTATTTTATGCCTGTCAAACTGAAAACTGAAAATACCTGAAGATATAACTTGACTGAAAATGAGTGAAAAAGCAGCCAATATCCAAAGAAAAACTTTGAAAGACCTTCAGAAAGCCTGGAGAACTATTGCTCAAGACCACTTTAAAAAATGACAAGAAAGTCTGACAACTTGGAAGCAAAATATAAAGAAATGAAGGGTGGCTCAAGACCTTTGCACAGTACTATAGCATGAATAGCACTTAATGAAATGTGAACAAAATTTGTTTCACCTTCTCTTATTCCTGCTATGAGAAACCAAAATGTCTCCCAAAGAAGAGGTACAGGTACCAACAAACTGCTGGACCTCCATTGCACATAGTCTAATATTTAATCTTTTTGTGCTCTGTTTTGGTCTGCACCACCTCCTGAGCAAAGTAGTATACATCCTGTAGAAGAAAACCCCTGAAAACTTTACTTTTTCATTGCTTTTACCTTGCATGTTTATC
The DNA here is from genome assembly GCA_015106735.1 of Paratilapia polleni. NCBI lineage: Eukaryota > Metazoa > Chordata > Actinopteri > Cichliformes > Cichlidae > Paratilapia > Paratilapia polleni. Next base: position 60,270 of record VUQI01018074.1, on the reverse strand, counting down.
ACAAAGCTGAAGGCAAACTTGATGGAAAACAGCCCACAGAGTGATTCACAGAAAAATATTGCAGTGACAGTGATTCTACATACATATCCCCTTCATCTTATACTTACATAAAAGCCTGTTGGTTTTATATATGTTGTTTGTTTTTAATTACTTGGATAGGTTTGTCAAATTTTTGGCAAGGTTGACAGTTCTTGGTGGAGTTAGAATGCCAAGGCACACAATGTCACTATGAGCCAGCCTTGGGAAGTCAAGCTGACTACCATTATTTACCTTGGAAAACATACAAACCACTAACCCAAGTTGTCTCAAATTAAGATTTTTAGTTGATTGCTCTATGTATTAATAATTGTAATATTTTGGGTTGGCTCAATTTTTCTTTATTCTAAAGTATGTGCTTTGAAAAAAGAGACTGAACAGAAACAGTACCATTGCTGGCTGCAGAATCACAACAGTGAGCTGAAAGATGCTAAAGCGGTGAACTGCAGAGTTGGATAATAACTTCTTTGAGTTGTTGCAGGCTAGTTAGTCTCTTTCTTAATACTAATGTTATTAAAATACTGATATAGTGAAGCTTTTTATGCTGTCTCATAATCTAGCATCTAAAAACTGAACTTCATTGGACTGTCTTATTGCTGATTTCTTTTGATTAAATATCTATTATTAAATCATTTTTAATTAATTAATTAATTAATTAGAACCATAATGGCAAAATGTCCTCTTTGTAAAAAATTACCTTTGAAATAGACGTATGAGACGTAGGCGCGATCATGGTCCTTCTCACACTCTGTGCCATCGCATACTATCACCCAGCAGCTGTAGGCCCCTGTGTCCGCAGCAGAGGGCGATGTCAGGATCAACTGACTGTACTTGTCGCTTTGCTTGATGCTGCAGGTGAGAACCAAAATATAAGACACTCACATTTAACAGCTCACTGAATGAAACAGCTCATGTTTCCTTGCAGCACCTGAGGCGTGAGTTGTTGAAAGTGTCCAGGTAGGTCGGGTAAGACCATCCGATGTTGCTGCCTTTGCAGCGCAGCTCCATGTTTCTCCCAGGAGTCATAGTGGTGCTCTGGCCCAGGCGAAGGAAGCGGCCTTTATCCAACACCTGGGTTAGAAGGGACTGACTTCTGCTTTTTCCGTCTTTTACTGTAGACCATGTCTTTACCCGTTTCCCACCCGGTCGGATGCGGTTCTCTCCTATGTCTTTTCTTCGCTTGACCTGTTGGCAGGCCCCTGCATACACAGAGCCACAGAGAACGGAGGGGAGAAACTAATAATAAAGATAACAAAGATAACTTCACCTTTTACTGTTTTGTGTCTGCAGGTTTCTTTTAAACGGTAACTTCCAAGGCTGATAACAGAGTCAATGGGGAAGTGCGAGAAACTGCAGTTCCTGTGAGGGAATCTTGAGGGTGGCTCCAGAAATCGAGTCAGTCCCCATAGACTCCCATATTAGGGCAAAAACTAAACACAACCTGGCACAAAAAAGGATTTTGGTTTTTATAGCTAATTTCACCCTTCATGACAACTCTACAGTGGTGAACTTTTCTATAACCCATTCGATGAAATTGTATTAAACCCTAAAATGATGCATTATTAGGGGCCATATTGAGTAACACTGTGGCTATGTCCATCTTATACAACCTGAGTTTGACTTTGCTGCTCTTTTCCCAGCTGTGACAACATTTAAACAGGATGTGTAAAAGTCCAAGTTACTGGCACAATATGACTGCAACCCAGCCTCTCCTTCTGCTCTCTTTTTCTCAGTTGACACAGAACACACAAACCATTAAAGACATGACAAATCAGCTTGAAGGGTAGACTTTCAGAATTTGTTGTTTTATTCCTCTGCTCAGCATTAATGAGAACTCCAAGAAAAGGTCAGCAGTACAGGCCAGATAATTAAAAACGCCTGCTGCATGCCTTAGATCCAGCTGGTTTGAGTTGGTCTGCAGAAACACTTTGGAAAAACTTACAAAAACCTCAACTCCTATGCATGCTTTTACACTATGCATACACAACATGCAAATATTAAAAAATAAAAAATCTGTGGCTACATACCCTAGAGGGAGGATGAACAGAATATTTTTTTTAAAAAAAAGTTTGGCTTTCCAGTTTGTGAGTGAGATCTCTTTCTAGATGAATGCACCTCCCATTCTACGCCCATTACACAGACCGATGCCCCCATCTTAAGATTATCTAATTCTCCCTCTACTGCCTTGTTACAGCCAAAGCTGTTATGATATTAACAGTCATCTTACTTCACTCACAAATTGACATGACAGATGTGGAAATGGAGACTTACCATTTTGGAGCTCTACCACTAGCAAAGACAAACAAAGCACAGCCCAGAGGTTCATGGTCAGAGGGTCGAGGACTCTGCAGGGCCAGAGAGAGATCGGGCAGATTCGATGAAGGGCTAAGTGGGTAAAGAAGGTCAGGCTTGGAGCTTGGCTGGAAATCTGCAGGATCCAGCTGCCCTGTTTAGATTTCCAGCTCCATCCTCCTCACAGACTGAAAGGAAGAGGGAAAATAACTTCAGAGCTCCTCTGTTTACTCCCAGTCCTCTGATCTGAAGAGCAGAAACTTGTAGTCTGAAGCCCTCTGCTGGTCCTCAGTGTGAATTGTGCTTCTTTTAAAGAAGAGACAGATGCCCATATTTATATTGAAGGAGACTTAAATCTTCATTGTGCCTGCTTGTGAATAATTAATGTGCATGTCAGCATGTGACCTGAAAAAATGTCATCACTTCATTGGAAATCAGAACACACGGGAGTTTGTTTGCTTCAATAAGCAAACAAACTCCCTTTGTTTGCTTATTGAATTATGGCAGCTATTCTTTTTATTATTATGTTATGCAAGACTTTAGACTTTCAGCAGGTACTAGAGTGCTGTCATCATGAATGTCTTCACGATCCAGAAGTGCAACTGCAGTTGCAACAGTGCTCCTTTCTCTGTGTCAGATTTTTCAGAGACAAATCCTGGAAAGAGTGCTTTCTTTGAAAGGAGCTTAAGTAAGCAAGAATCACGACTGTTGAGTTTTGACTATTTATCTTAGCTTGAAGCTGGTATGTGCATATGGGCTCTCTGTTGTGTCCTTGAGCTGTAAGCAGTTTTTGAGCACTACCCCACTGCTGTTGGGGTAGAACAGATGCCAAAGGCAGGGTGTGTGTGCTCATGGGTACTTTTACCTCTAAATCTTACTGAGATCTGTTAAGCAGTTTTTGATTTATCCAACTAACAGACAAAAATGCAAACCAAAAACCTCATCTGCCATTGGAAATTATGGGAGAAACAACACGTCTAACACTGCATTACAGGAAAATACATTTTATTTTATTGTATTTGTGCAGTCGGTAATAAGTGACACTCCATCACAGCAACTTCTACAGTATGTTCTTTATCCTGTAACCTCACCTTACTAATCCTGCTGAGATCACATGCTGAATTTGTTTCAGTTTTTTTTTAGACCACTGAGCACATCAATGAACTACAGCCTCAGTACCTCACCTCTTGAAAAATGTAGGATTTCTGTGTAAAAATAATGCGGGTGACAGAAAAATACATTTCTACTATGAGCTAGAGCGCTCTGAGCAGAACACCAGCGGCCCCTAAAAGTCCAGAGGAATGAATACAAACACAAGGAATCTCTTCAAACCAGGTATGAACCATTTAAAAAAATATGTACATATGGCAAGACAGATTTAGTTTATATACAGTAATACTTTACCCTGTAAGTAAGTGTGCTTCTTGTCAGGTGGCAAAGCACAAGAGAGAACAATTTCACAAAGGTTATATTAACAGCATATCAGACGAACAGGAAAATATATGTGTCATAATGTGGTAGTGAAAAAAAAAATTTTTTTAGAAGAGTTCTGCATAAAATAACAATCTTCACATTCATATAGTAACAGTTCAAAGTCAACAGACTCGAGCAAAAATTAAAAAACCTGTGCTAAATAAGACCACAGCAACAGCTACAGAGACCTCACTAACTACAGTAAAGGTTTGTTTGTGTTCTTACATAATACCTACACACTCCAGAAAATTACCACCAGCACTTGGTGTACTTTCAGGTGCGTCACGTCATGACATGTTATGTGCCTACAGAACTATTTCACACATTAATCTAAATGTCTTTATGATTTATATACAGCTATGAGAATTACACATGTATGCATATGAAACAAAGACGAGCAAAAAAGGTCTAAAATATATATAGTGTATAACCAAATGTTGGGCCTTCTCTAGCACTCTATACTAAACAAATGGTGTATCAAACTCTAGCCAAGACTTTGCACTGAAAGCTCCACCAGTACAAACCTGTGCATGTGGAAAAGCTTTGCTGCAGCCTTGCACTAACTGCTTCAGTGTTAAAAGCAATGAAAATCACTCTCCAGTGTGTTACCTGTCTGTTCAATTCTCTGTCCATGCTGTTCACAAATGTGACCTACAGGATGTTGTCCCATCCCAGTGATAGAGCAATTCCTCATCATGTGCCACCGATACATAATACTGGTGCTGCCTTTGCAGACTGAATGTGCTTGTGAGTAAAGCACACATGGTGAAGCTGTATGTACAGGCGCATCCAGGAACAGCTGCTGTGTATTTTTATGCATCTGTTGCCTCCCAAAGTCTGCAAATGAGCTGGCAAACTTTAACACTGGCTGGTCTTTTCTGGGCAGATGAAAGACTCCTGTTCTTTTCCTTCCCCATCTATGCTATCCCGCTTCTCCTGGCTGCTCTTGATGTTTTTCTGTGTGTTGCCACTCTGGAGTTGGCGCTGGCGTTCCACACTGTGCCACATGCCGTAACCAAAGTAGATCAGGAAGCCTGAGAAAAAGTAGTATTGAGGGAGATGTGAGATGTGAAAAAGAGCTTGCTAGGAACAGCTTGACTATTCGAAGGTGACCAAATTCATCTACCAGCATATCTAAAGCTCTCAAGTTATTATATCACCTTTGTTTAAAAACAGACTTTACCATTATAGACTATTTACCAAAAGAAAACCTCAGCAGCTTAAAAAAATTAATGTCGAAGTGTCAAAAACTGCATTTCCTCAAACTGCCACTTGAGGCTGGTCTCAAGAGTTATTCTCCACAGAATCTCGTGGTAAAATGTTTAACTTTACAGTAGAAATTAACAGCTTTACAGCCCGATATTAAAAAAGGGCTTTGGTCGCTAGCATAGACAGTATAAAAGGTGGATGTAGCTACGTAGCACTGGTTTCTGAAGTCCTGTTTTGAATCCTTGAGATTAGCATTTTCCAAAAAACAGATGTGACAAGGACGGGTGGGTATGACTGTGAAACCATTTGCTTATTGGCTCATTGGTGATTGACAAGTCATTAGCCAATGAGCATATCATAGATAATCATCCTTTCTGAAATATAGTGTGGCCAAAATTTACAAAATAGACTTTATTTTTTATTGAATATGACCCAAAATGAGTGAGTGAGCCCATAAACCTATCAGGAAAGTGTTTACAGAGGTCAAGACAGAAAGCTGTTTTCCTACAGATTTCTATAGGACTGGAAGATCTTTTGCAACCACAGCTATTGCATTAACATTTGCAACATGTTAATGCAATTTTTTGACATTAACATAAGCTGCTGCATGGTCAACTGTATGAACAACGTGTCCAAGAAGTTTATATTTATATTAATTTATATATTAGCACTAATCTGCGTACAGTCTGTGGATACACTTCGCCAACCAAGCTACCTAGCATTAGCTGATAATTTAGCACTCCAGCCACTCTTCCAAATTTGAAGTGCATCTAATACTTTGGATATTTCTGTTAGAACACTAGTCAATGTCTCAGAAAAAAAAAAATCTGTTAGGAAGCAGGTTAATTAGAGTTGCTCTCAGCTCTGATAACCCACCCTTCTCCTACTATTTCATGGTCCCTCCCTTTCTGGTTATTACTACTAGCCTGAGATGTGTAAAACACTCCACTTTTTGACCAATATGATTACATGATCTCAGTGCTTGTAGTGTTCTTCATGTAGCTGTAGTTCTCCATGTGAACATATTTATGCACTCAAAATAGTGAGTAGAAATACAGAAGAACACAATAGCCACTTCTGGCTCCAAAAAATCCATATGGCATTTGCAGCAAGCCTCAACTTTAGCTGGACTACAAACATCATATCACTGTGGCTACATCCATCTTTTATATACCTTCTATGTGTCTTCTAGTTACCATAAAGGATGTTATTGACCTTCAACTGCTTCCTTAAAAATTTCAAATGGATCATTGCTTTTTAATTTTTTTGTACCAAAGGCACTCACCAACAGCCATCCACAAAGAGAAACGTATCCAGGTGTCCCCACTCAGCTGAACCATGAGGTAAATGTTAACAAATATGCTCAGAATAGGCAGAAAAGGCAGAAGGGGTACCTGCAAAGACAAGAGTCACACCAAAATGACCAATTTTAATATGTTGGATCCACATCATTCCGTAATAAAGGACCTGGTGTTAAAACCAGAATTACTGAACTGCTACATACCATGAAGGAGACCTTCTTGTTAGTCTGAGGCTGCCTGATGACCATGAAGAAGCAGCCACTGAAGATGAGGAGACACATGGACAGTAATGCCAGGATCCACACTTCCATACCCAGAATGGAGTTGATGTGGTATGTGGTGAGATAGCTGACCGCACACACTATCAACACTGTGGTTTGAGAACATTAATTAACATTAATTAACAATTAATTGTGACACACCGATAGATAATGAAACCCTAAAGAAAGGACTGCAGTCAATCAGAAGTCATCACTGAGGGTGCGCACTGTGCTTACCTAGCACACCAATGGACATGTTGACCACACTGGATGACTGCGCAGAAGGTGACTTGGGAGGGTGTAGGACAGTCTGCAGTGTGGAGCTGCCTCCCTTCAGCATGTTGAGGTGGGACTCTGACTCTGTCAAGTCTGACTCGCCCTCTTCAGGCGCCAGGTAGTCCCTCTCACTTTTACCTGCCTGCCGCTCCAGAGCTCCATCTGGCTGATACCTGGAAGATAGAGAAATTTTGGTTTTACTGAGGTTTAAACTCCAGACTGCTGTTCTGTAAGGCTATATTCAGTGTTGATGTCATCCAGTGCATCTCAGTGTTCTGCACATCTATCAACAAAATCACTTTTATTTGTAATTCATTCGGCTTTACTTCACAAAACAAGCAATGTCTAAACCCAGTTTAAATCAGTTAATGTATAGAGTGTGTCTGTGTTTACTAATGTTTGTGGTGCAAGCAACAGAGGTGCACAGCAAGTTCAGAGTTTAGCAAGTACAGAAAGTTGAGTAAACACCTTTATTTACTCAAGCAGCCACTTAGCGTTCTACAATCGGACCATTCACAGCTCTTACATCACCAGTGTGATGCAATAACAAGCAAGGTAATCATTCCTGTGGGCATTTGGAAAAGCTGTTAGGGAAGCTCCTTCAAAATGTTGCACAAATATGACTTCTCTCCAGCTATATTTTTGAGTTATCTATAAATGTACCCACCTGAGAATCAGTACACACACAGCAACCAGCGAATAGGCCAGCAGAGTTCCAATGGACATCATGTCCACCAGGGCTTTGAGGTCAAACAGGAAAGCCATGATGGCTAGAGCAAGCATAAAGGAAGAAAAACTAATTAACACAAACTCTTTCACCTTTAAACAAAATTTATAACATATAGGAGCATTACTGATTACTGGTGCAATCACAGAACACAATCAATTACACCCACATACAGTAATGTTCTTGCAATCAAAAAAAATGGAAAAGCCATGTTCTTCAGCTGGCCATCTGAAAATTGCACATGACAGTCAACAGATGCAAATTAAATTTCATGCAGACATGTTTTCACTAGAGAACAAAGGAGCCAAACATTTCCACGATCTGATACAATAGCTGTAATCATCTCCATATCGAGTGTCATTTGATGTGAGATACACACTGCAGTGTTGCTTGTCTTGTATCTCAGCACCAGACTCCAGTATGGAAGTGATCTCAGCAGCATGGTTCAAAACACAGAGCAGTGGTATGTCCGCTGCTCCTCACAACATTACATTAAAGCAAAAATATCAAAGAAAGTTCTCCTGCTCGGTGCTATCAGTTCCTCAGTACATGGCCTGTGGTGGTGGTGGTGGTGCAGGTGTACTGGATCTCTCCCAGGGTTCACATCTGCCAGCCACTTCACAAGGCCAAAACTTTGCCAGTCTGAGGACTGTGAGCGCAATGCAACTAAGTAGCATACAATCAAGAGCCTTCAGAGCAAGAAAGCTTTAAAAGTAGATATTCTTAACACTGTATGAGCACCACATTCATCCACAAAGGCCAGACTGATTGTAATAAACTTTAAACTATTTTACTTTAAACTTTTTTGAAATACTTACTTGCAGTTAGATTATTAAAAAATAAGTTTCCAAATTTTTTTTTTGTTTTTTTTTTTTCAAAGAGAGCAGAAATGTGGGTCCTCTCTTGATCAGTGTACAGTGAAGGTCCACTGTTGGTAAAGTAGGTAAGTGTGTGTGTGTGTGTGTGTGTGTGTGTGCGTGTGTCCTATGCACTGAAGTAGAGAATTGTGTTGAAAGCTACCCTGCTACATGAAAGAAAGTAGCTGAAAACTACTTTGAGAAATACCGGGGATGTGCTTTACAAGCAAAACTGCAGCCCTCCTTTGTAATTTTACCTTTGCTAAAAGTACCACTGGGATAAAAACAAGAATAAAAGTCTGATGCCATAGTGACTGAAGGAGGCTGTACTTTGCTGTGCTTTAAGCTAATATTAGCATAATATGATAGCTCTTTAGCATGTTCACCATCTTAGTTTAGCATGCTGAACACTTGAACTTTGCTGTTTACCACCAAACACAAAGTACGACTGAAGCTACTGCAAAAGGGCAACGTCCAGAGCTGAAAAAGCCAATTGCCATTCCCCAAATGGCCACTTGGAGCTGCCTCCAAAAGTGAGTCAATCACCACAGATTCCCATGTCCAAATGCATAACCTTACACAATAAATAAACATTTTTTCAGCCTGGGACAAAAAATAGTTTTGGTCTTGCTAATTTCCCTCTTCATGATAAGTGCAATTTGAGTCACTGAACTGGAACTCTCCATTTTTAATGTCTAACAAATCCCATCAACCACTGAGTGTTACTTGTGTTGATTATTTAGCACTATGTAGCAGTATCCGTGTCTGTGCGTTGCACCCATAGAGTGTGTGGATGCACCAATCATCATCACCCTGATGATTGGGTGATGATGGGGTGATTGCTAACCAAGGGGTGGTTAGCAACCAAGCTTGTGTAACACTCTTGTGTTACACAAGCTTGTCCACATATCACCCCTTCACAAACCAATGGGTGACGTTACCGTGGCTACAACAATCTTTTATATACAGTCTGTAGGCTAATGGGAGCGTTTTGACTCTATGAAAGGTCAGACAATCCCCAAAGTTTTTAAATGTATATGTATAGAAAGTGTTTAAAGGAAATTATTTTCTAATATCTCTTTTTTAATTGTTTCTAAAAGTGATCAAAAGCCAGTTGGACTTGTGGACATGTGGTGAACACAGATCATTTCTAAAATCAGACAGCAGCCTTGAACATCTTTAGTAATCTTTTTTCACATGCTTGTGGAAACACCATTACCATGTTTATCATGCAGTCACCAGCACCAAATGATCATGTGTACAGAAATTAAAAAAAAAAAAAAAATCTAACAACACCATGATACAACCCCATGATAGGCGAGCACTTGTCCGGGAGCTTACCCGCAGTGGTACCTGCTGCCATGGTGGCAGCCACAGGTGACTGGCGCTTACTCACTTTGGACATAAATTTGAACAGAATACCATCTCGTGCCATGGCAAAGAGAATGCGTGGTAGAGGGAACATGGAGCCCAATAGGCTAGGGAGAAGAGGGTTCATGGTTAAGTCAAGGGCATTCTGGGAAAGAAAACATGACACCTGCACAACTGTGAAAGAACAACAGGTGTATACAGAGGAAAATAAAAAATAAAAATCCTTACACACTAGATAATTTAAAAGAGAAAGAGTAATGGGCCAATTTTAATTAGAACCAACTGATTCATCAACATTAACTCAACTGTGTCTTTCACAGTTGATTGGTGGAGAAAGATTAGCAGAGTGATCTCACTTGGATTCTCCCTGGCTCTCACCTGCAACTACACCGGAGCTCATAGTGGCAATAAGTGGGGTCTTCGTCTTAGGATTGATTCGGGCTAAGGCTTTGAAAAGCACCCCATCCTCTGCCATAGCATAGATTACACGAGGCATAGGGAAAATGGAGCCCAGCAGACTGCATGAGACAGCAGAGACATGCAAGACCAACACGTTAGTCAAGAGCCCCAAACCCAGACAATCACACACAGAGCTTCAGAGTAGGATTAAAGGCAATAAATGTCTTTCTTTCCTGACAGTAATATCGTAATTTTTTTCAAATTTAATTTCAATGTTCATTTGCATTATTTTGTGAAAGGGATTACGCTTGTCTTGCATAAGAGTAAAATTGCCAAAGGGAAGTCAGTTAATAAAGTAACAGCATACACCAATTACAGGCATTGGCAAATACAAAATGTAATTGATTTGAGTCCAATCTGATAAATAAATATGAGTGTAGATCATGAGATGGGTTGACGGATGATATTTGATAGGAAACTGATATATAAACCCTCAGGGAAGAAATACAGAATGAAATCCCACAATTAGATAGTTTTGAGACACGTTCAAACTTGCTCATTATATGTAGGATACGTTAATTGAACGCATTACATCACAAAGTCATGCAGGTGTCTCAAAACAGACAGAATTACATATTGCACCCACCACACCACAGATTAAGCAACAGGAATCAATCCATTAACAAGACACAGCTGGAGATATGTGGTCAAAACCTTTGACCAAATCTCCCATTTATCCCCAGCTGACAGCATCCACAGCAATCAAAATATTCTGTCTAATAGCTTATTTTAGCAACATGTTCATTTTCTAATGTATGCATCTTGTTTTGTAAAAACAAATCCAGTGGTTACCTTGTAGATAGGGCACATAGTGAACCCACAGCCACCACATATTTGGCAGGGCCCCAGCCCACATATTCAAATGCCATAGGCAGAGGACTCTTTTCATCCAGCAGGTAGTAGGGCATCATCAGGGTGAGTGCAGCTGACACACCAAAGTATGCCAAGAAACACACAGTCAGTGACACCACAATGCCAGTGGGAATGGCCCGCTGAGGGTTCTTCACCTCCTCACCTGTCACACACAAACAAAGAAATACATGAAGCTCTGATAAAGCAAAATTACATTAAAACTCAACCCAACAATGACTCACCTGTTGTTGCAATACAGTCAAAGCCAACAAAAGCATAGAAGCAGGTGGCAGCTCCGGCTAAGGTCCCACTGAATCCATAGGGCATGAATCCTCCAACGCCATAATTGCTGCTCACATTGACTGTCATGGACAAGTTCCTGTAACATGTAAAATCGCCTTTTATAACAATGACTGAAAGCAATACTGGTCATAATGCTGTGCATGGTCTTTTTTGCATTTAATGGATGTATAGAACCATTATTTAAATCAAATAATTCAGAACAATGATGGCCACTCATATTGGTACATTTTGTAAAAAACAATAAATCTCCTTAAAACTCACATACAGCCCCCTGAGAAGGGTGCCTTCTATCCAAACTATTTATCAAAACCTGCTACCATACAGTATGATTGGAAGGTTGGGGGGGGGGGGGGGGGCGGGGCCCTTTTTCCCC
>VUQI01018074.1:21577-42685 GCA_015106735.1 Paratilapia polleni | reverse complement strand
TGTGGGTCACAGTACAAGAACACAGCTATCAATTATTTGTTGCAACACATTTGGCAACCACAGCAATTCTTTTAAAGCATGATCACCGATATTCGAGTATCATGTCTTCTGTGATTCCCTCAACATAAACTGACTTCCAAAAACGTGTTGCCATAAAGCTGGATGTTATTCACAGGCAATTTCACAAGTTTACAACATTAAATACATATTGACTCTTTGGTAATTACTACTACTGGGCATGTAGCAACAACAAAACACACAACCTATTGGATTCTTTTAATTACATGGACATAATGTAATAGCTCATCTCTGCTGAAGCGAGGCATATGCTCTATGTGATATTATTAGAACTGAACTGTCTTCTTTATAGTAATTTCACAATAAAGCTTTTTTGGGAGGATTTCTCGTGCAGGAATGCAGTGCAACAGGAGTCAGTAAGTCACAAATCCCTTCTGTTTAGTTTTACTGTTTTTATATTTTCTTTTCTGGTTACTATCCAGCAACAGATGGATGCTCTTCTCACTGGTGTACACAATCCTGCAGATGATAAAAATACAATACACAAAAATACACACTCAAGTTTTGGTATGACTTGCCAAAACCATAAAGATGTCTGCAGAACTTGATAAAATAAAACGGTTCAGTGTGGGTGTTCAGATGGTATCCAGTTTCAAATCATATGGGGCCCATCTGTATTTGCACTCATAATAGCTTCATGGTGTGTTGAACAGTCACTTAAGCAATCTGTACATATTTAATACTCAGACAGAATGTAGAGTATTGTATCCTGTCTGCTGGACATTAACGTCTGGGGCCATTTATCTTATTTTGCACAAATTATATCAGCTTTTGCTTTGCTTTTGGGTTAGTAATTACAAAGGTATTTAAAAAACAAATTTAGGTCTAAAGGTAGGACAGGTTGTAGTACATGATATTTCATAAACTGAGTGTCTTTTGTGTCTGTTTTGCAGTAAAATGTCCTCTTAATATAGAAAGAAGAAACACAGTGAAAAGAGTATAGCAGAGCTAATGAGCAGCTTTATGTGTTTTCTTGATCTGCCATGTTTTAAGTGTGGAAACAAGTCACAATGAATAGACTACAGAATAAATCATCAAATATTAAAGCACCTATATGTAACTGTGTTACACCGGCACAGGAGATTCATATTTTGCCCGACTACATATGTTCTCCTCATTTCCTGTGCCTCCTGTTCACTTTTGTTATTGCAATATTTTATCATTTATTTTTGCAACCTCATGCAAAAAATTCACGCACAGTACCAGCTGTCTTATTATGGGTCACTGGAACTGCCTCACATCAGTGGAATGCAGTCAATCTCATCTCCAGTTTTCCTGTTTTTACATGCCAAGTGTCTGCTGTAGCAAAGCTTCACATAAACCTCAGTAGGTCTAATCCACCAGAATCACTTAAAACACAAGTGCAAACTAAAGAAATTCATAATGAAACCAGTGGAAGCAGAACATAGTCCGTCCATACCAGCTACCTAATCGGATTCACTTGACATGCCAAGTGTCATTTATTTCTTAAATTCATGCCGGATGTTACTAGTGTCTTGTCTTTGAAAAGTGGTAAACTCATATCCTAGTTATTTATCAATTTACAACATAAATAATCAATCTGATTAAAATTGTCATAAAATGTGCACATTTTCCTTTTAAATAAATTGAGGTCAGTAAATGTATGGATTTCCTTGACCTGTAGTTAACATTCCCTAAAGGTTCACAGAAGATTACAGTGTTTGCACCCTTTAAAAAAAATAAAAATAGGAACATTTTGTAAAGATTATTTTTGAAAAACCTTTTGAGAACCTTCTGGGAACAATTCCTAAAGGTTCCCTGAAGGTTACTTAGTGAAACGTAAAGGTTTCTGAAATGGTCTCTTAAGGTTCCATTAAATAAACTTCGAAGAAAGTTAACAGATCATTCTATAAAGGGTACAAGAAATGTAACCTTCAGGGAACATTAAGAAAATATGTTTTGTGACACCTTCAGAGAACCTTCACGGAGCCTTCATAGACTGTACATAAAAGATGGACGTAGTCACTGTGATGTCATCTTTTGGTTATGGACTCTGCATTTTGAAGCCTCAACATTAGTGTTTTGGTTGCAGCCACATTAGATTTGTGAAGCCAAAAATGATCATATTTGGGCAAGAGGGTGGAGTGCTAAGTTCTCAGCTAATGCTAGCAAGCTTGGTTAGCAATCTGCATCCATAAACTGTACCGGTGTAACACAAAGACACACATAACTACTAATCAGTGCTAAGCAACAAATTTATAAAGTTCAGTGACTCTAATTAGTGGAGATGACGCCTAGCACCCACCTATTGTCTGTAGCTGACTGTGCTGGGACACCTGTCAATCAGAGTAACCATGCCCCTAACTCCAGTATCCACATGGATGACTTTAAAAAAAAAAAATCACTCCGCATACAGTTGTTATGAAAAGGGAGACTATCTATAGAGATACCTTTAGACCTTTTTTTTTGTACCAGGCTGTAAACATGCTTTTCAATACTGTAAAAGTTAGGTATTTTAATATGGGAGTCTATGGGGACTGACTTCCTTTTGGAACCCACCCCAAGTGGTCATTAGAGGAACTGCAGTTTGTGGCACTCCCTTGTTGGCTAAAGCTTTTGCCCCCTAGGAGCCATTTAGGAAAATTCTCTAAAGGTTAATTTTGTGAAACTGTAAGAGGTCCTTGAATGAACACTAGAGGAATGTTTTCTAAATTTCAAGTTTCGAGGGACTTTAGCAGAACCTGTTTTATGGTTTAGAGACTATTCCCCAAACTGTAGTTCTTTCCAAAACTAAACAGACTTCCACAGACTTTAGGAAAACATTACATTTTTTAATGGTTGAAATGTTCCATAACAATAGAGTATAAAAGATGGACAGAGACAGCGACATCACCCATTGTTTATTTAAGTGCTATTATGAAACCTCAAACTGAGTGTTTTTGCCATTGCGGGTTTGCTGTTTTTAAACCGGATGTGACAGCATAGCCTGGATAATCCTCCTTTCTGACTCTTAAAATGACCATAATTAACTAAATGGACTTAATGTTCTATTCAGTATGACCTGAAACTAGTGACCAAGCCCATAAAGTCATCAGGGGAGTGTTTACTGAGGTCAAAGAGCGAGGACGTCTAGGGTCGTTTTCCCATACACTGCAGTACAGCTGGAAGTCTTTTAGCAAGAGGAGGAGTCGCCTTCTGCTGGTCATTAAAATGAATGTCATTTAGTGCTGGATTCACTTTTCACACCCAAAACTACGCCCATCTTTTATGTACTGTCTATGCCCATTAAACTACAGCTTGGCACTGGGCGGGCTTTAGGACCCTGCGCTGCAGCTTAGCTGAAGCCAGCTCAGGCAACGTTATGGCTGCTTTACCTGAGAGCTACTGACGAACAGCTTCAGCCATTTAGGCCAATCTAAAGCATTTATAACACGATTGTGCACATGTTTTATTATTGGTAGTTCAGCCGTGGCTGGAAGTTTAGCTGCTGATGGAGCACATCCGATTGCCAAAGGTAACCGCAGGTCTGACTGCAGTGATTTGCTACATTTCCGCACCCAACCTCCAGTTACACTCCAGCAGCGAAGCGTCGTGCGCACTCCCAATTTAAGTCAAAATTTAAATAATTAAGAAAACATGCGTCTGCCACGCTGGCAGTAAGATTACGGCTATGACTTGATGTGTTTCACTATAAGTGCTATTCACACATGTGGACAGCTGTGTCAAGGCCAAATGAGTAGCTGTTGATGCTGTCCTTCCTCTTCCCCCTCCAGGTGGAGAATGTCAAGCTGCTTGACAGAATCTCCCCCAGAAGGAGCAGGGTGGGCACCCTGTACCTGACTGCCACACACACCATCTTTGTGGAGAACGAGGCTGGATTGCGCAATGAAACATGGGTAGGCATCACAGCTTGTGGAAGACATAAGCAATCTGTTTGAAGAAAAAGAGTGAATGTTCAAGAGTGCCACCAACAGAATTCAAAGCTGGAAATTTTCAGTGTTGCAAAACTTGTTTAAGAAGATCTTTCTTTTTCTGTTTTTTTTTTTACTTCCCTCAGGTGCTTCACAGTTTGGTGTGCAGCGTGGAGAAACTGTCTGCCTCTGCCTCAGGATGCCCTCTGCTTATTCACTGTAAGAACTTCCAGGTTCTTCATTTTATCATTTGTCAAGAGCGGGAATGCCATGATGTTCTCCTGTCCCTGCAGCGTCTCTCCCAGCCAGGTGAGCTGTGTCATGATTTCATTAAAGGCTTGGGTTGGATGCACAACCCTTTAAAACTCAAATCAGAGCAGCAGTATTGCTCTTTCATGATCTTCTTGCTTTCTTTACCTGTGCCAGCATCACTGTATCACTGTAAATATCCTGCCTCCACAATCTGCTAGTTTGGTCTAGTTTTCATCTCCTCTGTTTTTGCAACACATTGGCCCTTCAGATTGATACAAAGTGGAGGCTCTGTTCATCAGCCTTTAGCTGTCAGCTACTGTTTTGCCTTGCAGAGAGTTATGAGGAGCTGTACTGCTTCTCCTATAAGCCTAACATTGATGAGGAGGAGAGACGACAGGTATGGGACTTCTTGGACCTCAAGGCTGATTACAGCAGAATGGGACTCCCAAACTCTCTGTGGAAACTCTCCTCGGTCAACCAACACTACAAGGTCAGTGAGCTGACCTCAGATGATCTTCATCCTAATATGGACAACTCTGTTTAAAGGTTTGTTTGGTCTTTTCTAAAGGTGAGTGACACTTACCCTTTTGACCTGTTTGTACCCGAGTCTGCCACACCACCGGTCATAGTGGGAAGCTCCAAATTCAGAAGCAGGGGCAGATTTCCTGCCCTGTCATACTACTCCAAAGACAATCAGGTAAGTTGACTGCAGAATTGTTCTCTTTTTATTTTCTCTACACTTCCTAAGTCAGTTCATAGAACTGTAAAGGACATGAAGTGACACTAACACAGCTAATCTCTCTGATTCCATCCCTGCACAAGGAAAACATTTTGCAGCAGCTTAGATAAGGGATTATTTATTGGTATATAGAATAGTTTTTGATTGCTTTACTTGGACAGTTTTGTAGCAGAAATGACTTATTTGACTAGCTGATTGCTGCTGAATTCCCTACTTAAGTAACAAAAATTTATGTTTCACAAAAAAAGGAAGACAGAAAGAGGGTTTTGAAATTCACACACCCCCAAAGTAAATATGAGTCACAGCTTTTCGGGAAATCTTTTCCATTTCCATCTGACAGAGGCATCTCCGTGATGTTCGGCTGGTAAAGAAAGAGCACTAGATTCTGTGTTTAATGTATAATTTTGGTTGTGATGACAGATTTGTCTGAGGTCAAATATAATAAACACATCTGTTCTCTTAACTAGGGTAAGATATGTCAGGGTAGTGACTGAGATAAGCTGAGGTTGACATGCTAATCATGGAGTTTAAGAGGTGTTTTAAAGTTCCCTTTCATACATGCACTGCTTTCTGTTAATCTGGCGGCATCTGAACGTGTCGGGTTCATGTATGAATGGTAACCTGGGAACTTTTCTGTAAAAATTGAGAGGGCAAACTTACTATACTGGACCAGGTGACATTTAACATGCGTGAATGCATGTTAACATAGACACCCACCATTAACACAGACACACACCAGACTACAACTGGGCATGTCACCTCTGCATCCTGCTCAGCTCACTAAAAGACATGATTGTTTTGGAGCATATCCTAAAAAGCAATAAAAAAAAATTGACATGAAACACCCGCTTCCAGTTTCTGTCTTGTGTTTTTCTCTCTGTCCAGACTGAGCTCACAGAAGTTGCAAAGCTGCTCTGTAATAAGAAAACTGTTAACAGGCTCTTTTTGTTGCACGCTGCCAAAATCTGAACACGCTGTCAGCACCAACACTGGTCCACAAACATCAGAGAGCGCAGAAGACAAAGTTTCAACTCCTTCAACTCCTTTCATGAATGAAAGCAGTGTTTCCCACATTCCCTTTGACCTGCAATTTCAGATCGAGTACAGACTGAAATGATTATAAAGTACAACTTTACCATATACCACAATGAAGACAAAGCCTGTGACAGGTCAGACTGTCATAATTCACAGATCAATGAATGAATCTATTTTGAATTATGACAAGAAGTTAACAAGAGCTGAAGTTATTGTGTTGCTTCCAGCTGTTTGTAGAAGTCTTTCTTATGATTTTATTACATACCTGCAGCATTAGAAAAAAGCAGTGTCCATACATAAGCGTCTCCAAAAGTGAGAAAGTTGTGCATATTTCTGCACATTAATTGAGATTTACTTCATTAATAATAAACTGTTCCTAACACAGAAGTCAAATTAATTAGGATCTAGCAGCAGGTAAGTGGTCTTTTATAGAGTTTAAAGTTTATTGATTGTCTCTTCTGTTTTAAGAATGTATTGATCCTTTCACATATAAGGTCACAGCAAGTCAGTCATAGCAACTTTCAAAATATAGCCACCAAGGTAATAAAACATTTACCTAATACACACTACATAATATCCTTCATGTACTGTGGATCATTCTGTCAATATCGTGGGAAAGTCTGACAAACATTAGAGAAAAGTGACCTATTTCTGATTCACTTGATTGATGACTTAGCAGGAATGTTATGTATCTCATGTCTGAAATGGGCTTAATACTGTTCCTCCGCTCCATCACAGCCGGGTGATACAAGTCTGTGAAAAGATGAAGCAAGACTGATGTCCACTTGGTCATTAAATCACAGCATGATTACTGCCTTCTACATCTTGGCTTCATATTTGTGAAAGCAATTTATCTGACACAAGAAAAAGCCTGAGCGTTCATAACTTATCCTATTAATCTATGATTCAACATTTAGGAGTGCTTTATGTGTGTGAGGTCAGCTTCCCAGGGTTCAGGGTCCTGCTTGTGGAGTTCAGTACATACAAAGAGCTCCACTTTGGTTCATGTGCCCGAAGGGAGAGCCACACAGTGATCTCTGGCCATTTCCCATGTTGCTATTAAATGTGGAGATATGAGAAACTGTGTGGCTGATTAATTTAAATTGAACATGCAGGGAAAGAAAAAGTACTGTGAATTTGTACTCGTCCCAATTCTCATATATTAGATTTTTCTTTGTGTGTGTGTGTGTGCTCTAAATGTTGTGAACTGATGAGCCTGAGTCCTCTGGCTTCCTCCCAGGCTGCCATCTGCCGCAGCAGCCAGCCCCTGTCAGGTTTCAGCGCTCGCTGCCTGGAGGATGAACAGATGCTTGAGGCCATCTTGAGGTCCAATCCCCGCAGTGACTTCATGTATGTGGTGGACACCAGGCCTAAGGTGAGCCCTTTGAATCTAAGGAGAGGCCTGCAGGTCTTAAAAGCTGTATGTTCAGGTGGACTTTATTTTTCCAGACTGTGTTCTGCCAGCTGAATGTCCTCACAGCAAAGGCTTTACAAACATCCTGACTCTGTGTTAGCTGTACCATGATCAATATTAATGGGCCAGTTTCTGAAAAAATACAAATTTTATATTATTTGGCTCTTGAAAGAGTCTTAAGTCAGCATTTTGTTTTCTTCCTACTGATATATCAATCACGTATGTCTGTATGTAACACTACTCTTATGAAGTATGTCGTACTGCTACCTTGGAATCAGGTTTCACCATGTTGCTATGAGGTTGTTAAAGTGAACAGAAATTATTATATAAGTGTGTTATATGTGAATAAACCCCTTGAGATGTGTCATCTCATTTTCAACAGGGTACAAACTAGCATACTTACATCAAGTGGAAAACAGAACAGTACAAAACACAATATATAACATATAATATAAATGTGAAGGTAACTTATTCCAGTCAGAGGGAGCCAGAAAAATAAAAGCTTCCTTACAAAGAAAAGCATAATTAAAAGTGGAAGGAATGAAATATGTTTTAAACTCTAAAGATAATCAAAGTTAATGCATTTAAAAATCTGTGAAACTGATGTCTTATATCAAGGGGAAGCACACTGAGTCTGTCAAACAGATCTGCATAGTCTATTATATACAGTTAGGTCCATAATTTATTGGACAAAGACACGGTTTTTGTGGTTTTGCATCTGTACACAGGGGTTTTAACAAAAGAATTGCATTAACAGCCACTTTTATACATGGTCCCCCATTTTCAGAGGCTCAAAAGTAATCGGACAAACTAACATAATTCTAAATAGAAGTATTGATTTTAATACGTGGATGAAAATCCTTTGCAGTCAATGACTGCCTGAAGTCTAGAACCCATGGACATCACCAAATGCTGCGTTTCCTCCCTTGAGATGCTCTGCCAGGCCTTTACTGCAGCCACCTTCAGTTTCTGTTTGTTTGTGGGTCTCTCTGCATTCAGTTTTGTCTTCAGTAACTCAAAAGAATGCTCTGTTGGGTTTAGTTCAAGGTACTGACTTGGCCATTGAAGAATATCTCATTTCTTTGCTCTGAGAAACTCTTGGGTTGCTTTTGCAGGATACTTTGAGTCATTATCTGTTTGCACCGTGAAGCTCTGTCTGACCAGTTTTGCAGTATTTGGCTGAATCTGAGCAGAGAGTACAGCCCTGTGCACTTCACAGTTCATCCTGCTGCTTCTATCAGCAGTCACATCATCAATAAACACTAGTGACCTGGTTCCACTGGCAGACATACATGATCATGCTATAACACTGCCTCCACCATATTTGACAGATGAATTGGTATGTTTCAGATTTCATGTTTCTCATGAGTTGTTTTTTTGTTTTTTTGTTGGGTTTTTTTTTCAGAACTTTGCAGGCTCCTTTAGATGTTTTCTGGTAAAGTCTAATCTGGCCTTCTTGTTCTTGAGTGTTTGTAGGGTCTTTACCCTAAAATATAAAGCGCCTTGAGGCGACTGTTGTTGTGATTTGGCGCTATATAAATAAAATTGAATTGAATTGAACCAGTGGTTTGCACCTTGTTGTAAACTCTCTGTATTTCCATTCATGAAGGTGTCTCTTGATTGTAGACTTTGATAATGACAATGACACCCACCTCCTCGAGAGTAATCTTGACTTGGTTAGATGTTTTAGTTTTTTCTTCCTTAACCATGGAAATAATTCTGTCATCTTACACTTCAGTTTTCTTGGGTGGTCTTTCAGGTCTTTTGGTATTGCTGAACTGGTCAGTGCATTGCTTCTTTTAAGAAAGCACCAGATTGTTGATTTGGCCACTCCTAAAATTTTTGCTATCTCTCTGATAGGTTTATTTCTTTAGTTTTTCAGCCCAATGATGGCCTCCTACACTTACACTGACATCTCTTTGGGCCTCATAAGCTATAAAATACAAATTCAACACTTTGAATCAACTTCAGATATTACGTCTGCTTCATTTGCCACAGAATAACAAGTGAATCAGCCTCACCTGGCCATGAAACTGGTTGTGAGTGAATTGTCCGATTACTTTTGAGTCTTTGAAAATGGGGCATTATATATAAAAATGGTTTTAATTGCAGTTAATGCAACTCCTTGAATTAAAGCTGAAAGTCTGCACTTAAATCACATATGGAATACTTGATTTAAAACCCACTGTAATAGTACACAGAAGCAAAACTACAAAAATTGTGTCTTTGTCCACCAAATTATGGACTTAACTGCATAACAGGAGGAGCAGTTTTACATGCACTATGGTAGTATAGTCAAGTATTTGTACTATAAGTTGTAAAACATTTTTTTCTGACATTATGTGTAAAACAGTTGTCTTGAACGATGCAGATGACCAACTAATGTACTGAACTAATCATCCTCTCTAGCTGAATGCGATCGCAAACCGAGCTGCAGGAAAAGGGTATGAAAACGAAGACAACTACGCCAACATAAAATTCCAGTTTATTGGGATTGAGAACATCCACGTCATGAGGAACAGCCAACAAAAAATGCTAGAAGGTAATTATGGTGTAATTATCATTTAATTGTAATGACTGCTTGAACTGATTTAATTTGCTGTCAGAAATGCTGTCAGGACTGTCAGAAATGTTTCACCACATCATATTTTACACACATTTTCTGGCATTGTCTGTTTAAATTGGCTGCGCCGTCACATTACTAAAGCAGAGCGGGTCCCCTGTGGTTTTTTTCATATGCAGTCACGCAGAGCAAACTGTGCTGGAATCAGGCCTCAAATGAGCCCACAGGAGAATTTCTGGGTATTGTGCAGGGGTGCTCCTAGGAAGACTTTGAATCCATCTGGGTTTTATTTCAGAGCTATTTTGGTTTCCTGGAGTGGACAAAACCCCGGACATTATCCCCCAAAGAGAGACAGAGGGCGTGAGAATGATGCGATTTCAAGTCTGAAAAGTTATAACTGCTCTCAGTTGTGATAACTCTTTGCCCCCTGGCACCACAAGAGAAGTCTTTAAATGCTGGAGACAGTGCCTGCCCTTTAGAGTCTGCCCTCTGCCTTCCTCCCTCTCCCTGACTGCACACTTCAATAAGATTTAGAAGACCCCCCGCCTGGCAGCAAAACCTCAAACATTTCTTCTTAATAGAACGCCACTCTCCCCAGTGTTACAAAACACAAAGAGGCTAAATGAACCTGTTCACCTGCTCCTGTGTTATCAGTTCTTACAGGTCAGCAAATTGATGTAGTATCAACAAAAAAAACCCTACTTTGCCCACGCCTTAATGAGTGAGCAGAGGTTTTCAGTTATCTAAAAGTGAATTATGAGCATTAGTATGATATATTGTCATCACCAGACAAAATGTCAGCTGAGCAGAAATGACTTCATGTCACTCTGCCTGGGAGTGAACTTGCAAATATTTAGCGTGAACCCTAAAAATGGGAAATTAATTTAAAGGCATTTTTACAATGACACAGTACAGTAAGCCTTAGGTTACAGCTGGTGGCGCTATAGGAAAAGTCAGCGCATCATTAAAGTTAACAGGATTCATCCTCTGGGCACCATTGCTGTCTGTACAAATTGATGGCAGTAACTTGAGTAGCTGTTCAGCTATTTCAGTCTGAACTGAAGTTGCACATCCCCAAGCTGCTGCTACTAGTGTGTATAAAACCAGTGTCAGTGGGAACAAATTACATGAGAAGAATACAGAAAAGTAAAATATGCTTGTGTGACCCATATTTGGTCTCACCACGCACAGATTCCCTGTCTGTATTGTGAATGAGAGGTTTAATAAAGTCCTGTGATCAGGTATGCACCATGTTTCCTGCCAGTGAGACAGCTGTGTTGTGGTTGCAGTGTGTGAGCTGCGGTCCCCCTCCATGTCGGACTTCCTGGAGGGCCTGGAGAGCTCAGGCTGGCTGAAGCACATCAAAGCTGTTTTGGATGCAGGCATCTTCATCGCCAAGGTCAGTCTGGAGGCTAATCCCCACTGTCTGCCTCACCGCTGCACTCAATATTGGTTTAGGTGTGGGTTTGTTTGTGTCTTGTGTCTTCAGTGTGTCTGTGTGAAATGGACATCATCTGTCTGTATGGGGACGATACAAGAGCCCTGAGTCCTTTAATCTATCCCTCAAATTTACATGGATCAGCCAAAGCATTAAAATCATTGACAGGTGAAGTGAATAACATTGATCATCTCATTACAGTGCAATGTTCTGATGGCAAATCTCGGGTCCTAGCATTCACATGGACTTTACTTTTTTGCCATGGCAACAGCTGCAGTCTCCCCCAGTGGTACAATGCACCCCGCCATAAAACAAAAGATAAACAAGAAAGGCTCAAAGATCATGGCAATAAAGTTCAAGAATTCAAAGGAGTCCAATCCGAGCAAGCATTTGTGGGATACCCCCAAACAAGCCCAGTCCATGGAAGCCCCACCCCACAGGGCCCACAGGACACGCTGTCAGTGGCAAAATATTAGAAACATAACATCCAAAATGACTGTAGAGTGTAACTACAGACCATCTCACAATAGGATCACACCAGCCACAGTACCCATCAACATGATGACTCCATAAATATGCGTACTAAGTACTCAGTACTCATGGGTCAGACCAAACCAATCTTCAAACTCACGTTTTGTGACTGTGTCTTGCCATAGACAGCATAGAAGATGGATGTAACCACCGTGACGTCACCCATTGCTTATTGGAGTCCTGTTATGAAGTGAGGGTTGGATCTGATTGTGAAACTGCATGCTCGTTGGCTACCAGCATGTGATTGGCAATGAGCATATACTGGAAAATCCTCCTTTCTGACTCTCAGCATGACCATCATTTACAAAATTAACTTTATGTCTTGTTACATAGGGCCTGAAGCTCGTGACTGAACCTATAAACTAAACAGGAAAATGCTTATTGGGGTCACCGAGAAGGGGAGCTGAGGGCCGTTTTCCCATAGGCTTCTATACAACCATAAGTCTTTTTGCATCCACATGGGTCACCCCCCTGCTAGCCATTAAATAGAATGCAGGTTTAAGGCACTTTTGTGTTGGCTTCACATTTCAAACTCAGAACTACGTCCATCTTTTATATTATCTATGCCTCTTGCATCGTTGTGATGCTCTGATGTTTCCAGATCGGTCCACAGACAGAAATATAAACACCATTCAAGGTACACAAAACAGCCTTTGTGGTACTTTTTGCTACAGCAGATGTCTCCAGGAGCACATTTTGCTGTGATAATATACTGTATGTACACAGACAAATGCACAAAGTGAAAACATTACCATCTGCACTGTTGTGACTGGTAATAACTTTGCCAGTCATGCCGGTGGGAAAAGAGTGTACTTCTGCCATTGTCCAAAAATAATGGGGGTCATGTGATTAAAACCTCTACCTTGCACCTCTTAACACTGGATCCTTGTAATCAAAAATTATCTGATGACTGCCGGTTTTCTTCACGGTAAAATTGTCAGACTTCTCTAAGAATATGCCAGCAGGAACATGAGGCTGCACTTATACAGAAACACAGCCCAGTATAATCACAGCAAAAGTATAGAATCTGTCTGGTTCCCTAAACTGCAGCAACAGATACATCTGGCCTGTGTCCAGTGTAGAGACACAAATAGTATACAAGTGGAAAATCACCACATCTAATTTTGGAAGTTTTGTGTTTGTTCTGTGTGTGTGCAGGCTGTTGCAGAGGAGGGGGTCAGCGTCCTGGTTCACTGTTCAGATGGGTGGGACCGTACTGCTCAGGTGTGTTCAGTGGCCTGTGTACTGCTGGACCCCTACTACAGGACCCTCAGAGGATTCATGGTACATACCGGACCTTTTAAATTTAAGTTACAGTGTAGGATTGTATCTTAGTGGTAGCACTGTGAATGTCACATAACCCTCTGCTACACTCTGTGTCATGTTAATGTATCCAGTTACATTCTGGCTTTAGATGATAGGGGACCACATTGGGCTCATGCTACTTGTTTGTTTAATCAGAAGGATCTGGACCGGCTAACTTGAAATACTCCAAGAAAAATAAATATAATGGAGAAGGCTGCTTTTGAGAATTGCCCCTAAAGTCAGAGGAAAATTACCCCACACAGAGGGGTGAGGAGGTTCAGTCATTCTGAGGGATTGAGTGTGTACTATGTCTGAACTTTCTAATCATGACTGGAAGTCATGCTGCTTGTGTTGTAACACTTTTTTCTGGCTTAAGGTTCTCATCGAGAAAGACTGGGTCTCGTTTGGACACAAGTTCTCCCACAGGTCTGCCTCTGAAACATGACTTTCATGGCATCTATGATTTGGTTTGAATCTTTTGATCTAATTGCTTCCACCTCTTCTACAGATGCAGTCACTTGGTTGGAGACCCTAAAGAGGTGTCTCCCGTCATCGATCAGTTCCTGGAGTGCGTGTGGCAGCTGATGGAGCAGTTCCCCTGTGCCTTTGAGTTCAATGAGAGGTTTCTGATCACCATACACAATCATGTCTACTCCTGCCAGTTTGGCAACTTCATTGGCAACAACCAGCGGGAGAGGATAGATATCAGGTGAGATTTAAACCTACAGTCACCATCACACACAGACATCAGGTTGGGACATTGACTTCTAAAGAGAGGTGACAGGGACAGGGTATATCACATAAATTCTTTCTTATCCAGAAAATAATTCTGTCTTTCCTCTGACCTTTTCCCTCATATTTATTTCCCTGACTGCCATTTGGACTTCATGTAGAGTGCATGAGAGGACTCACTCTTTGTGGAGTTATCTATGGACAAACCGTGCAGACTACATCAACCCTCTGTACAGACCAAACCACAGCCAGACTCAAGGGCTCCTCCGGGCGTCAACTGCCCCCTACAGTTTTAAGTAGGTTCTCACCAACAGCGGCAGCTCACGCAGCATAAATTGAACCCTGGTATATAGATTGTAAACCCACCTCCCTCTCCCTTATACATTTTTATGGGCAGATAATCATTATCTGAAAGGTAAAGTAAAGGGATTAATTGAAGGTTTATTTCACTGATGCATTTTATTTTGTGTAGATTTTGGAAAGGGCTGTACAACCGTTTTGACCGAGGGATGCATCCTCGGCAGTCTGTAGAGGATTACCTGAGGGCCATCCAGGAGGAGACACAGCAGCTAGAGGAGCAGCTCACTTCACACAAACAGGTAGGACAGGGCTATACTGATCAGCCACAACATTAAAACCACTGATAGGTAAAGGGAATAATATGGATTATCTCATAACAATAGCACTAGGGGTGGGGTATATTAGGTTGGAAGTGAATGGGTGATGTGTTGGAGGCTGGAGAAATGGGCAACCATAAGGATCTGAGTGACTTTGACACGGATTACAATGTGTGTGTAGGACTGGGTCACAGCATCTCCAAAATTGCTGGTCTTGTTGGGTGTTCGAGTTAGTAGCAGCCAAAAGCACTCCAAGGAAAGACAACCAGTGAGATGGAAAAAAGGCCATGGGTGTAGCACAAACTGCTGAAAACCTAATGCTGCTATAATAGAAAGCTGTCTGAACACACAATGTATTGCAGCTTGCTATGTAGCAGCAGGCTAGTCACAACTCCCATGATGATCCCTGTGCACCTATAATCCACCCATGGCAAACTGCAAAAATTGTTCAGGAATGATTTGAGCAACATGAGTTCAAGTGTTGACTTCCAAATTCCCTAGATCTCAAGCTGATTGAGCATCTGTGCAATGTCCTGAAAAAACAGAGGCCATCCTAACATCTTAGTAACTGACACCATAGGACACTTTTAGGGGTCCTGTGGAGCCCATCCCTGGATGGGTCAGAGCTGTTCTGACAGCATGACAGCAGCCTGCACTATATTAGGGAGGTGATTTTAATTTTGTAGTTGATCTCTGTACATTCATACTACAAGTCAAAGAGAAAAGAAAATTCTACTGTGGTATTTTTGTGTGATTATTCATTTCTCATATTATCAATAGAAAATTTCTCAGCTGGAGCAGGAACAGGAGTGCAGCGATACCTGGAATGCAACCACCTTTAATAAAAGCCCCACAGTGTGGTCTCCCGGTAACAACCTCGGTCTGGCCAACACTCCTCAGGACTACACCGGTGGCTTCGTCACCAGCAGCCCCGGCCAGCCTAAAGCACCAGACAGCATCCTCCTGCCAAAGAGCACAAACCAAACATCTGACTCCAGCTTCTCCAACAGCAGCGACCAGGAGTCTGGGATCGCAGACCTGAGCTGCCGTTCGCCTCTCAGCGAGGACAGCACCAGGGATCCAGACTCTGATGAGGCTGCCTACTCTGCTGCTTGAGAAAACGTAGCGTTTGGTGGGAGGTGCAGCACTGGCGTCCACTGAGCGACACTGAACAAACACTACCATTGCATTCATCGTGTAGCCCAGCTATTGGCTAACTTCAGTGAGAGTCTTATTTGGGTTGCACAGTTGGCTTGCACTTTTGTTTGCATGCATGGTGGACTTTCCATGTTCCTATAGTCCTTCTTTTTCATAATTGTGCACTGTAGCTGACTGCATTTAACCTTTTATCAGTGAAAGAAATTAAGATTCCAAAGAAAGTGTATATTTTTTAACATTTTATTCAAAATTCAACAGAAAGGAGGTTACCTCCATTAAAGAGCAAGATAAATTCTGAGCAATTTAATGTACTTCTAAAGTTCAGTGTGTGAACGCTGATAATGATGAGCCATTTAAGTGTGTTTGTTTGCTTTGATTTATGGTCTTCCATACGGGTATTTATTTGGCTTTACAATGTAAACTCTTTATTAGTAGAAAATGACACGATGTGTTCAAATATAGGCCAGTAATAAGTGGTGCTAGTTACCATTCATTTTAATGCTGAAACAGTAGCTGTAATCCTGACCTATCCAAATGTAGCAGCATTTCAGCCCCAAAGGACTCATTTATGTCTGAACTAAACTTACTCTGCATGCCACAGTGACCTCAGCTGGGGTTGGGAGTCATTACAGTCTAATAACCAGTGGTCAGTGGTTTGTGTTTGGCACCTTGTGGTCCATGCCTGGATGTTTCAGTGTATTATACGATATAACGTGGTTTTACCACTAAGGGATGTGAAAACAAGCTTTGAGAAGATAAAGCAACTTAATACATGTCTAAGCATCATATTTCAACACCAGTGCATGACTGGACTACTGGAGCATGTGAACACACAAACATACCGCTGCTTAGGGCAGCAGATTACCAACAGAGACTCCTTGAGTATTTGTGTTATCTCCGCTGTCCAACTGGCATTAAAGCTGCTCACTTTAATAGTGTAGTAAAGTGTAGTACACATTATTTTTGGTGCACTCCTGCAAAAGAACAATGCAAAGATTACCAAGCAAAGCATGTGAAAGTATTTTTGTACTATAACCTATTTTTGTCTCGCTTTAAATACTTGTTTGTTTGTTTTTTGTCAGTGTCTAGAATGTCAGTCATGCTAAATTCTGTCCTCGTATTAAAAAAGAGCTTTAAAGCTTTCTGATGCTGGCTTCATTTGTTCAGCTGGAGCAAGAGCAGATTTGTAAAAGTTATGTAAATTTAAGTCAGTTTTCTGCCACATACTTGTATTAATTGTTGTCTTCTTGCCTGACTAATTAAAGGGTCAATTTAGCCAAATTACAACATATTCATAAATGCAGTGCAGTGTGAGTAAATATAGCCACAAACAAACAAAAAGAGAGAGTCTTTCTTTAAGTGTACTGTCATTGTTCCAGTTGTGTATTCAGGTCAGCAATTCCCCTGGTCTAATTCTGCTTCTCTAGCCAGATACTCAGGCAGCCTGACTAACAAGCTGCACAGTCTGACACACTTCACAGATCCTCACATTTATTTACTCAGAGCAGCAGGGCTCAAAACCAGTTGTGCCTTACCTGCTTAATCTGAAAACTAATATATTTGATGTTTGGACTCTGCCATATACGAGATTTTCATTACATCATCAGTCAGGTTAAGGTACTGGCAGCAAAGGCCGTCCCTCATTTTAGGGATGAAGGTTTCGATCCCTGTTGTTGCTGAACATCTGCACAGCTGTGCTGGCTGGGAGCCAGATCCTGAAGCCCTGCCAGCACCAGCAGTCCTGCTCTGCAGCTCATTCAGTTACTGTTTTTATTTACTCTTTATGAATTTTGTCACTGTAGTGATGTACAGTGTTTAAATAATGCATACTAAAAATAGAAATTCAAGAATAGACAACAATATTTACAAGAATGATTGTTTACATGGTTACTTTAAAAAAAAAAAAAAAAATTAAATAAAGGGATTCAGCAGAAATCTTTTCAATATTCAGTAACAGAAAAAAATCAATTAAATTAAAAAATGTTTTTGTTTTTTTTAAAACATAGAAGGAAGGGAGAAGGAATTAATTATGGACAGATGTTTACATCAGTCAGTGATTTAAATATGTCAGAGTACAACAAAGGTTGGTTTTCTATTGGTCCATTTCATTTTTATGTAAATGTAACAAAAGATATGAAAAATGTAATTATAATATTTGTGTCTGTTGAGTTATTTCCTTCTTTTTTGAGGTGAACTAGAAGCTTTGAATTCACTGCTCTTTGTTTTCTTCTTGTTTTACTACATTTAGTTTGTGAATTTGTTTTGTTTTGTTGTTGTTGTTGTTTCGTTGTTTTTTTTACTGCTATAACAAAAGAATTTGCCCAATCTGGGATAAATAAAGTATATCTTATAGAGCCCAACTGATTCATCGGTGGACCAATATCTATTTGCCGATCTATCTGTATAGGCATTTCTATCAGCCGATAAATGAAATTTTAAAAGTAAAGAAGAGTGTTGATGTTGCACAGTTTGTCCACATGAAGGGCACTCTGTAACTTCCCTGTTGGCTACACACATGTTTGCAAATTCGTACAGAGCATAAACGAGTAAATAAATAACTACACTTAACAAATGTTAGGGAAATCTGTTTATATTTCATGTATCTGAAAGAAAAAAATATAATAAAAATATCAGCTGATATATCAGAATATTGGATTTTTAAATATTGGTATCTGTCTTAAAAGTCCTGTGGGGTAGGGCTCTAATATCTCTTTCTTATCTTAAGAAACAACATATGAAACAAAGAATCAGAATCTTACATGAAGCACAATCATAGACTGTGTCAAACAGAAACAAATCAAAAAAGACACAGGAAGAAGATGCCAATATGTTTATTTAAAGACCTTAAAAAGTGAGCAATTAATTGTATACACATTGTTGCATTTCCTACTGAAGAACAAGAAATACTTTGTTTCTAAATTTATTTGTGAATGTGGAACTTGGCAAAGAGCAGTATTAAATTAAAAGGATAAAATGCATCTTTGTCACAATCATAATAGCAACCAAATGTTATTTCTCTATAGTAAAGAAAGAGCATCTTTCCACCTCATGTGTAAAATCCCAAGACCAAAAAGCATGGAAGCAAGTTTTGAGACATAGTTAACAGAAAGTGCAATTTAGATCTGTGTAATTCTTTAGGTTTTGGATCAGCTTTGGCCTTTTTTGTTAGAAGGAGCTTTTGTGGTAGAGACCAAACTTTCTTCCAATAAATATTATTCACAAAACTTTTCCAATAAATGTTCCTGCTGGAGTGGTTATCATGTTTTTCTAAAACAGAGTCTGAGTTTGATATTCATACTTTGTTAAAAACAAATTATTTGTTAATACTGACTAATGCAAATCCAATATAGTCAAAGAAATGTGAGTACACTACTCCAGGGGTCTGGGCTCAACTATATGGGCTCAACAAATAGGAGCTATGCTTACATACGTATATACGCATATGACGTTGCCGTGTTACGTGATGACGTCCAGTTGTAGGCTCAGCTATGATGGCAGCCGTAGGTTGACATCAATACGATACTGAATATAAAGTATTTAAAAGTTAGCGGAAACCCCCCCGACACAGTAACGTAGAACAAATTAATAGTTTTCTGATAGTACACGCTTAAAACACACACCCACCCGGTCTGGGGAACGGTAAGTTAACGAAGCTACGTTCACCTTTGCTGTACCAAAGTGGCGGAGTGTGTGCTTGCACCAGTCTCTTTCATGTATTGCACACAGTCTCATTTATCTGTGAGCTAGCTGTCCACCGCCAAGAGCTATTTAGGAACATTAGAGACCTTCTATTCCTTCTGCTCGTGCTCACTAATGCTAGCTCTGTAGCCTGCTAACTGTTGCAGGTAACCAGCTAGCCGAAGTGCTGCCGAAAACCCGAGCTAATGCGAGGAGCAGTCGGCTAAGCTCGTCCTGCTCATCTTGGATAGCTGCTCCTCCCACTGTGTGTTTGCCTTTATGTAACAGCAGTTAGCATACACTACCCTGAGCAGAATAGAAGCACTAACCGCGAGTAAAGTTAGCTTCCCAAGTGTACCACAAGCAGGCTGCATTCATTTTCTGTACCTAATATAACAGCGTTATTTGTTTTCAGCCAAATGCTTTGCCAGAAATTAGGTGTTAAAGTGCACTTGTCCTGCCACATTAATGTAATATGGTGACCTGTGACGGCACACTTATCCACCACATTACTCTGCAGAGATCCAGATGTTCTGTTTATATTCCAATGCCTTTCTCTGTCTCCTTGCATGGAGAAGTGGCACTATGCCCGCAGCTACTGTGGATCACAGCCAAAGAATATGTGAGGTTTGGGCCAACAACCTGGAGGAGGAGCTGAAGAGGATCCGACATGTCATTCGAAAATACAACTACATTGCTATGGTGAGCGGTGCACATAGAAACAGCGTCGCTGTCTAACCCTCCCCATGCCTGGATTTCCATTGTTCATAATGACCCGTCTGCTTGCAGGACACAGAGTTTCCAGGTGTTGTAGCCAGACCGATTGGAGAGTTCAGAAGCAACGCTGACTATCAGTACCAGTTACTGCGCTGCAATGTGGATTTGCTCAAGATAATACAGCTGGGCCTCACATTTATGAACGAGCAAGGGGACTACCCACCAGGAACATCAACATGGCAGTTCAATTTTAAGTTTAACCTCACGTAAGATTGCCATCCTGTCTCTCTCTGTTGTATTTACTCTAGAGCCCGATAGATACATTGCCAGCTGATACTGGCCCATCAGTGTGTGCAAAAAGTAAAAATATTTTTCTTTTTTACTAAACATTAAGCAGACAAAGATGCTGTAACTCCATTGTATACAGTACTTCCAGCTCTCTCTTTAGCATATTAAACAGAGTACTCATCACAGCTGAAAAGGCGATGCAGAATTAACTAGTTTAAAATACTGTAATTGCTGGAAATCCGATAAATACTGACCCTGTTTATTTTTTTTTCCAGAATATTTGACTCCCTGAAAACCATTATTACATGGGCCCCAAAAATGCTTTATTGGTCAGGATTTACTTTTGTCATATTCGATTCAAATGCATCCAAATTTGCAGTTAAACCTGCAGTGTGAACATTTTGTCTGCCCCTTCTGGCAGTGAGCAAACATTGTTGCAGCTTCCCACCATAGGCTCAACCATGCCCTTAATTACTGTCTTCACTAAAAGGTATGCCACTGTAGCCTGCTCTGTCACTACAAAATGCTGAGAGATTTACCTGATAGGCTTAATCAACATTGTGTGAACTCATTTGGCAAGAGCTTGAATGTAAAAGATGTTTATTTATATGTAGAAGTCTTGCACTCCAGCTTTAACAGAACATGAATGATTTTTTTTTTTTTTTTTTTTTTTTTTTTTTTCCAAAACTGC
>VUQI01018074.1:1531-13809 GCA_015106735.1 Paratilapia polleni | reverse complement strand
ATCTCCCTCAGACTTTTTTTTTTTTTTTTTTTTTAAGGGGAGAACATGTTCACTTCACAAGGTGTGTTTGTGTTGACATCCTGAGATGAGAGCATGCATCATTTCATCAACTTCCACGATACTCAACACGGCGGGTGGAAAAACCAGCCCCACCCCCTCCAAAAAAACTTCACTGACAAAAAGAAAAAGAAAAATGGCTGAAGGAATGTCATTTACAGCACGTTAACATCACTATTAATCTATACTCAGTGCAAACATTTGGCAAACTGCATCTACTCAAGTGCTATGCTATGAGAATAACCTAAAACAGATAAACTTGCAGATAATTCTGAGAGTTTCTGAGACGTGAACTGTAATGTACAAAAGCAGCTCGTTTAGTGTATAAAGTGCAAAAAGTCCGCTCCTCCGTTGCTGCTCTGTGCTTATTTATAGAAAAAGAAAACAGGATAATTGGAATGCAGTTTTAAATACAATCGACTTGTTCGAACTTTCAGGCAGCAGCAGATAATAACAATAACAGAAATAAGTGATTTTTTTTTTTCTTTTTTGTGTTTATGATGTCAGTCTTGGAAAACTCTCAGAAGCAGGGTGCTTGATGGAAAACAACAAATACCAATGATGTCACCAGCACGTCACGTTCTGATAGGCACAGACACTGAGGAGGGGGCAGCATAGACCTGCAGGACGCAACAAAGCACACAGGATTGTTTTAGAATTATAAATCTCATTCTGTGGATAACTTCTGCATGAGTGTAAACATACTTTCTGGTTTGAAAGTGTCAGATGTGGTTACGCCTCATTCTCTATAGTCATCCCTGGGTTACTGGCACCTAAAACAAGCACACAGGCAGAACATTATCCATCACCTGAGTCATAAACATCTTTACTTACAGTACTGTGCAAAAGTCTTGGGTTACCCCTCATTTCTTTATATTTTGCTCGGAAAGTAGTCTTCAGGAATAGTTCTCCAGGCTTCTTGAAGGACATTCAAAGCTCTTCTTTGAATGTCGACTGCCTTTTGTTCTGTTCTCTGATGATCCCACACTGCTTCAGTTATGTTGAGGTCCGGGCTCTGAGGAGGCCAATCCATGACTGATAGTGTTCCACTGTGTGTTTTTCTATCCAGGTATGTTTTTAATGCATTGGCAGTGTGTTTGGGATCATTGTCATGGTGAAAAATGAAGCTGCTGCCTATCAGATGTTTTCCAGATGGTACTGTATGATGGATCAAAATCTGATGGTACTTTTCTGTGTTCCTAATTCCATCAATTTTGACAAGATCCCCAACATCACTGGCTGAAATGCAGCTTCAAACCATGACAGAGCCTCCACCGTGTTTTACAGATGGCTGTAGACACTCACTGTTGTACCTCTCTCCTGACCTCCTTCATACATATTGACAACGATTGATTTGAACTAAAAAATGATTTGAACTAAAAATTTCAAATGTGGATTCATCACTCCATAAGACCTGTTGTCACTGATTTTCAGTCCAGGTCTTGTGTAATTTGGTATACCTCATACCTCAGCCTTTTCTCCCGGTTTCCTTTCCTTAAGAATGGCTTCTTGACAGCCACCCTTCCACTGAGACCATTTCTGATGAGGCTTCAGTGAACAGCAGATGGATCAACTGAAGGCCCAGAAGCATCTCTCAGGTCCTGTGTCAGGTCTTTGCTGGATTTTTTTCTGTTTCTTAAGGGCATGATTCAGATACTGTTCATCTGCTCTGGATAGTTTTTTTAGGCCCGCCGCTTCTTCTTTTGTCCTCCACTTGTCCATTTACTCAAATTCTTTTGAGAACACACTGCACACCAAGCCGAGATATGCCAAGTTTTCAACCAGCTCTTTGAGAATCACCTTTTTGGTGCAAAAATACTATTTTATGCCTTTAAAACTGTGTTATCTTTGGCATTTTTCATAGATTCAGCTAAAGAAATGGGAACAAATTATGTGTTTTTGCAACAGGCTGTCACCAGTAACAAAGTGCCTAAAGTTACAATTTAAAATTGGTTCTTTGCTAAGTTGTCTGTTATGTGTAGACACAACACTGGTTCACCCATTGAGTTAGGTGCCTTTTTTATGTTTGAATGATTCATAGGTCAGTGTTAAGTGGCTTAACAAACAAAAACATTCCTGAAAATGGTCAGGTACAAGGACTGGACTGAAAATGAGCGTTGAGGGGTGGCTCAAGACTTTTCACAGTACTGTATGTTATATTATCAAGCAGCTACGGCGAGCCCTATTCTAAGAGCATTATCTTACCCTTCTTGTCCTTGTCTGTTGCACTGTCACTCTCTGACCAGGAGGGGGTGCTGGTGAGCAGTCGACTCTGACTTTCTCTAAGTGGTTTGGAGGGGAACTGGCGGCCCTCTGCTGCACTAAAAATACACAAACAGAACCATGAATGAAAATTCATGTAAAATGTTCCTGTAATCTAAAAGTGCGAGCACATAACTAATAATTTAACTGCTAAAAGGTGATTTTCCTGCACCATTAAATCTACACAGTTAATAAACCAGTAGAGGCTGACTCGCAGTTGTGCAGACTCATGTTTTTGTGAAGTACTTGAGTTTGCATATTTAATGGATGCTATTATTTTTACTCACCTCTTGTTGGCAGGGTTGGAGCCAGTGGGTGAGGAGGGCTGCTCAGGGTCCAGATTCACCAAGCAGGTTGGGAATGAGCAGCCATCCCCTAAACTGAAAAGCCATCAGAGAGGAAGAAGTACAATTTGTTATGATCCAGTAATATAGATTATAATTGTTTTACATTATGCATGTTTAAGTTTAAGCAGATTCTGTTAAAGCAAGCCTGTGTTTATTTTTTTTACTAAACATGGGTCACTGGCAATTATAGGATAAAAGTAAAAAATTAAGTGTAACATTAAAACAGAGATGAATAAACAAGTCAGCAAAATGACTCAGCAATGCAACTTATGCAATGCAATGTTAGGTAACATTAACCAACAAAAAACTACTAGTCACAGCCCTGCAGCAGCCTCAAGGGCTGAAAATAGCAACCAATGTGAAACTGCAGTTCCTCCAGTGGCCGCGTAGGCTGGCTCCAAAAGGGAGTCAGTCCCCATAGGCCCCAATGTTAAAAAGCTGAAATTTACAGCAAAAGTAAGCATCTTTACAGCTTGGCACAAAATAGTTTTGGTCTCTTTGGTCGTTCTTTAACAAATCACTTATTTAAATTTTATCAGAGCTTAAAGTCAGGGACATGGCCACTTTGACCGACAGGTGGATGCTGACACAGGCAGCTGTACATACTAATTGTCTGCTGCACTTCCCCTCAGCTAATCTGAGCACTGAAATGGGCCTCTTAACTGTGTTTTTTGTGGGGGTTTTGGGGTTTTTTGTGATGTCAGATAATTGCATTTAAATAATATGGCTTGCTGTATAGGTAACTGTACTAACATACTGTCTAGGAAGTCTGTGTTCCAGTTTTGGCACGTGTAATTCTTGTTATTTAGCAGCTAATGTGGATATCACTGCCAAAAAGCTGTATATTCATAATATTATTTACACTCCAAAGCTGGAGCGCCTGCATCAATTCACAGCAGTGATGTTGCTGTTTTGCAAGATCTAATGCTCTGCTGTCTCTTTTGGGACTTTCTGTCTCTTTTGAACCATTTTGTTTCAAACTAAGTGGCAGTGCTCACTAATCCCCGAGCTGAGTACTGGCTTCATTCATTCAAGGCTGCCATGACAATACTGTGTTAAAATATGCTAAAATAACTGACTGAATTGCTTTTTTCCCCAACATTGTCTGAAGGACATAAATATGAAGGAGACAGACATGAATGCCCTGCACGACTTACTGAAGTATAAATTTGCATGTTAACATTATTCACAGCTGATTTTGATATAATAATAAGCATTCTGAAGAGGCTTTTTTTGAGTTACTAGGAAAAACATAAAGAATGCTTCTGATACTATGCGCAGACATATTTTCAGTTATTTTCAATCAAATCTGTGCATCTTTGCAGGTGTGGGTTGTTTGTAATTCTGCTGATCACGTTGTTGTATCTTGAAGCAGCGACTCTAAAGTCCGACCATTACAGGTCATCAGGGCTTATAAAATGTAAAGTTACCTTCTTTAGGTATTAATGATTTATGACTGGGTTGGATTTTTTTTTTTTTTTTTTTTTTTTTTTTTTTTTTTTTTATTTACCTACCTGAAATTTTTTGTTGTTTATTTTATTTGATAAGTACTTTTCAACCTGTTTTCAACCTGGTCCTGTCTCCCTATGCTCTCCTTTTTCTTTTCTCTCTCTCCCCTAACCCCCTATCTGGTCGTGGCAGATGGCTGCCCCTCCCTGAGCCTGGTTCTGCCAGAGGTCTCTTCCTGTTAAAAGGGAGTTTTTCCTTCCCACTGTCGCCAAGTGCTTGCTCATAGGGGATCATCTGATTGTTGGGATTTTCTCCCAAATACTGTAGGGTCTTTACCTTGCAGTATAAAGCACCTTGAGGTGACTGTTGTTTTGATTTGGCGCCATATAAATAAACCTGAACTGAATTGAACTTTTGATGACCTCACCTGGAGAAAACAGGAATCGGCCAGTATTTAACTTCATCACCGAAGACCTGGCGGAAGTTCTTACTGAAGCCCAGACTGAAGCCGTTCTTATCCGTGCCATGACGAAACACTGGCGCACGCACAGCCTCTGAAACAGCAGACATGGAGAAGAAGATTAAACACAGCACTCCCTCCTCAATCTGCTATTTTAAACTGGAGCCTGTTTCAGACGGCAGATCATCACAGGAGCCGTTCCTGCTGAACTGTGGCATGAAGGAAACAACTCAGCATCAGAGTGTCTTTGTTGTGCAGGAAAACTAGATCTCAGACTGTTTCACCAGGTGTGACTTCTCCTTCTGAACACCATATCAGTGTCTGTTACTAAGCTGCTTACTGCTCCGAGCCTTGTGTCTTTGCATTACACTGTAACATACTCCTCTGGATAATCCACTCTCCTCAATGCACAGAGACAAAGTGTGCCACTGTGCACACATAATGAGAAACTCCTCTGTCTGATAGCAGCCCAGAGAGGCTCATCAAGTCAGTGCGCTGATGAGAATGGTGACAGACAGAGGGAAAAATGCTATAAAGCATCCCTCATCATTAGTGCAAAGACGACATTGTGCAAACAGGGGAGGCAGATTCTTAGAAAAGAGAGAGCTGATGTCCGACTGGGGCTTTGCAGATACTGCGTCAAACTCAAAACACACAAACGCACGTGCGCAGGCACGAAGTACGCCACCTACCGAGAGTGGATCTGTTCTTGCAGACGAGCCAGCAGTGATAGATGAAAAGTGAAGCCAGGCTGACGGAAAACATTGAGGCAGAGAAGAACAGGAACAGGATGTGGAACTTCGCCTGAGTGTCTGGGAGGCCGTTCTGAGGGAAAAACAACACGTTAACCAAGCTACACCGGCACAAAGCTGACACAAGAATGAACTAAATCTCATCAGCGGGTGTTCTCTACTGGAGAGACTTCAACCAGCTATTCTAAAGGAAGCTGGAAAAACAGCCTCTAATTTAGTGCCACTAACAGACTGGTTTGCTCATACCAGGTATTCTTTTAGACGGAAATGTGCTCTACCTCCGGCCTTTGGAAAAAGGGTAAAACATGAATATTCATCTGCGATTAGACATGTCTTGATTAAAAAAAACAAAAAACACACACATTACATAATGAGCGGTTCATACTTACAGTCCAAAACTTAATGAAGTACTGAAGATCTGTAGCAGTTATAAAAAGGCAGTAGAGTAGCGAGTACGCCAAAAACAGCATGAAAAACTTGTAGTTGGAGAATCCCACGCAGTTGTTCACCCTGACAAAAGAATGAAAGTATGTAGGCTGCTGATGGAAAATGATCTCATTATTGCATGTTAAAATCTTTTTGAGACTTTTCCGAATTCCTTAATACAGCCAAGCAGGACAGTGAACAGCAGGGACGGGTTGGTGGGTGACTTTTACATCAACGTGTATTAGCAGGGTTATTAATTTTAGACAATGAAATGAAGCAGACGGAAACCAGTTGATAGTTGACCTGTTTGATACATTTATGTCCATTTTTCATCTATATTTGTGGGTTATTAAAAATCAAAAAAGATAGAAGTAAGATGAGACCCAACAAATGGGAAATATATGTGTAGTTTATTAGATGGCAAGGTAGCAAAAATGTAGTACATCTATTTGGTATTTTTCATTATATTTACGCTGTTTTTGGTCATTTTTAGAGTCTAACTGGAAAATCTTCACACAGCAGGTTTGTTTGAACTTGATTACCAGAACTAGTCTAATTAGCCAATCAGAGACCAGCACAGGTTCATGGTTACACTCCAAAAACACAGCTCCTGAATTCTCCTGCTTTATGGCCAAATGGGGAAAAAAAATGATCATTCCCACTGATTCTCATGTTTTCCCCCCTGAACCACAGATATGGTACATTATTCACAAGAGAGCAGACAAGCTGATCATGTTTACCAAAAAATTACACAGACTAAAATCAGATTTGTTTTGTCTCCCTCTGCTGCCAGAACCAGTCTGCTGGTAGCTTAGAGTATCACATCAAGCTGTTAGTGCATCTGCGTCAGGGGTGGGCAACATTTTTTTCTTTCCAGAAGGCCTTACCGACTTAGATAAAATGAAAATTTGAACAGTGAATTGAAACATGGTGAGAGGTTATGATGAAAATATTGCTAATATATAAGAAAATTCCACTTAATGTTTTATGAACAGTATTATTAGCTTACATTTTGCCAGTTGCCTGATATGCACCACTCCCAGTAGTGAGACAGTTTAGTTAAATAGTATTTGCTTTGCATAGTGCTGCTTTTTATTGATATTTTAGAGGTTGTTATGATTTCCTTTTAGGACACTGTGGGCTGGGCTGAGACCATACTTTTGCCCACGTGTGGTCTAGTTAGCTTAAACGTAACTGGGCAGTGTGGTGCAATCTTGAGTATGATGGAGTACGATGAAACTGAATGCTGTGGGGCATGTAGATACAGTGGTACACTAATACAGTGTCAATAATCTAATATTGTGTGTTAAATAAAAGACAGTCACTACATACCAGGGGCAGTGGTGATCCATCTTCAGAATGCATCTGTAACACAGCAGGGTCAGACGTCAGTGAAACTGAAAGCAACTCTTTGAGCAATATATTGTGTGGTCTGTTCTCTATAGGTGCATGAGCAGGGAGCCATACTTATCACAGACTGAACAATGGTGACATCGATCAGGCTTCAGCAGCTGGCAGCGGTCACAGAAACGGATTGCTGAGGAGACACAGCCAATTCAATCACACAGCCGTCAGCAGCAGTAGCAGCAGCAGCCTCTCCTAACTCCTGACCACAGACTAACAAGGTGACAGGCGCTGAAATGAGCTCTGAGAGCTGTGTGTCAGTCTAGACTGTTCCAGTTGTTCTGCATCAGCAGCGCTGCATGCTGTACTGTACCTCCAGAGTTGGTGCGGGTGTAGATGGGCAGATCCTTGGCTATCCTCCTCAGGATCTCCTGCTGAGACTCTCCCCGATCTTCACGCTCCAGCAGCTCCTTGTCAGAGTGGGACAGGTGAAACTATGTAGGGCAGAACACGGAGGGAAAGGCAAACAACACCTGTGATTTATCAGCGGTTCAATCTCTGATCATTGCTGTTTGCCATGTTTTTGAAATTGTCAAAGCAGATTCAGTTATTCTGCCAGAAAAACCACATGCTGTGTGAGAATCAGTAATGCGGGAATTTCTGTGAATTCCAACTTAGCAGGCAGTGAAGGGTATCTCTGTTTCTTCCATTTGTTTTTGACTTTTTCCGGCCCAGCAGGCAAAGCAGCACTGAGCTGAGATATTACTTGCAGCCACCGAGGCGATTTATGATTGAACACTGGAAACAAATAACTGTGACGACAACAAACAGCACAGCACACATGAAATTGGACTTTTATTCCAATCTCCTTAATCCTCAAGTGATCCAGTGATCACAGCTCATGAAGGAAAGCTTTCATATCAGGTGATTATTGCCTGCATGTGTGCTTTGCCTCAGTGGAAAATGCAAAGGTGGCTTTTCT
Source organism: Paratilapia polleni (assembly GCA_015106735.1). Lineage (NCBI taxonomy): Eukaryota > Metazoa > Chordata > Actinopteri > Cichliformes > Cichlidae > Paratilapia > Paratilapia polleni. Next base: position 5,730 of record VUQI01018074.1, on the reverse strand, counting down.
CTTAAGATGTATGCATGCGTTCACCCCGCAGAGCTGAAGTGCTGCGGTCAGGATCAGAGCCATTAAGAGTGCGGCTCCAGGCACTTCCACTGGAAAGTATTATTAGTCTAAATGCAGCATTCAATCACACGGGGAAGCTCTAACCTACATCTTCGCTTCCCGCCGTGCCCCATCATCCCAGCTGTCTACACTGCGTCACAGTCGGACACACTCACCTCCTTCAGGGGGTTCATGGGCTTGGTGAAGATGGTTTGCCAGTACGCCCACACAAACATGATGAAAATGACATGGTACACCAGCAAGTATACGACTGCAAGCGAAACAGCAAGAAAAACACCATCATCAGTTTTCAGCTGTGTGCATTTAACCATTTTATTCACACTTTGCAGCTTCACTGAACATGAATAATGTTAGTGATTCAGTGTCAAGTCTCGTCTTTTTCATTGGAAAATAATTATTGTATTAAAATCAGCCTTCAGTAATTATTATTCACTGCTGTTAGGCACACTGGGACAGTGTAAACATGTAGAAAAAAAATTTAACTGAAACAGAAATCAGACCGAATGAACAAGCTTGAGATAATCACGGTTTCAGTATACAGCTTAATTACTTTTAAGATGCCTTAAGTGTGTGCTGGTGGAAATTGTTTTGTAGACATAGAATCCATTTACAGAGAATCTCTTTTAGACTTTAAGCAGCCATGGCATAATATTTCCTCCACTAAAGCTAGACCCAGGGTGGAAGTATGCCATTACTGTATGTCAGCAAAATTACGCAAAAACAATCCAGCTGAATTTCATGTAACTTGGTAGGGAGCAGCTAGAAGAGAGCCTGGAGAGGTGGAGGTATGCACTGGAGAGAAGAGGAATGAAAGTCAGTAGAAGCAAGACAGAATACGTGTGTTTGAATGAGAGAGAGACAGGTGTAACAGTGAAGATGCAAGGAGCAGGGGTAGTGGAGGTGGATGAGTTTAAATACCTGGGGTCAACCATCTGAAAGCAAAAGACAGTGCATAAGAGAGGTGAAGAAGAGCGTGCAGGCAGGGTGGAGTGGATGGAGACGAGTGTCAGGGGTGATTTGTGACAGAAAGATAGCAGCAAGAGTGAAAGGGAAGGTTTGCAAGATAGTACAGAGACCTGCTACGATGTATGGTTTGGAGACGGTGGCACTAACAAAAAGACACGAGGTGGAGCTCGAGGTGGCAGAGCTGAAGATGTTAAGAGGCAGGAGGAAAAGAGGAAGACCACAGAGGACATGCAGAGAGCTGGTGTGACATAAGAGGATGCTAAAGACAAGGTGTAATAGAGGCAGAAGGCTATCCCTAAAGGGACCAGCTGAAAGAAGAAGAAGAAGAGCTGCAGATCACTTTCTTCAAAATTGTGAAACAGGGCACTGGCAGAGGGCACGCTTTGCCCTTTTACTTTTGGACTTTTTTGTCCACAATTTTGTTATGATGCCAGTTTTTCTGCTGATGACAATGATGTTTACAGCTCAGTAGTTTAATAGTTTGCCTGACAAAGAAGCAATTAATTTATATTTCCAGACTAGAGGCACACTCACAATGACAATGCTAAAATCCTGATGCTGTATATATTTTGAAAGTATTTGGTCATGAACCTATTTTTTAAATAGGTGACACTGGACCTGCTGGTGACAGGAAAAGCCACTAGTCATCAGGATTTATCCTCTGGAGATTATGAATGCTTGAATGTGATTCATCCAGTAGTTGTGGAGATATTTCAGTCTGAACCTGGGTGGCTGGCCAACAAATTAGCATTTCTAGCCTTAAAGCCATGTGCAAAGATTGCTAAAAATGAACCATTGTTGTCTTCATTTAGTGTCCTTGAACTCATCTTCATGCTCTGCAAATGCAAAAAAGCACACTAAATAAAAATCTCTGAACATATAGCTTAATGACAAAATCTAATGACACGCTTTCAGCCGGAAGTGTTTGGATGGGGGTACCTTTGCAAAGACTGAAGGCCACTCAGCTCAACATCTGACAGATAGAGAGCACCTAAAGCTGTTCTCTATCTAACAGATAGAGAACAGCTGTAGGTGCCTTTGAACCCTGGGATGTTAAACAGCATTATACAGCACTTACCCTTTTCTCCTGTGTCTTCAATGGACTCTGAAGAATGAAAAAGGAAAAAGTGAAAAGACACGGTCAGACTACTGGAAACAGATGTTTTTATTTTCCTTTTAAGTCCTTAACTCAGGGATGACCTACACATGTGGTGTTTTTGACTGTGACTGTCAATATGGTTGGCTGACAGTCAGCATCTGAATTGAAATCAGCAAAACTGAGAAATGCTGACTCTGTAAAGCCTTCATCCCAACGTCCAACGCCACAGCAGCCACAAAATCAATATGCAACACGCTCCCTGTCAAATAGTTTGACTCATTGTTCCTCCATAGCCAAGCATTGACTAAAGGCAGTGTGAAACACAGGAGCATCCTGTACAGTGTGTGTGTGTGTGTGTGTGTGTGTGTGTGTGTGTGTGTGTGTGTGTGTGTGTGAATTCCCACAGAAGGGACCGGGTGAAGCTGGAGGCTGACAAGAGCGCATTGATGAGCGTCCCAAAAAAGCTGCACAAACACACACACACACACACACACACACACACATGGAACTCAGAAAAGGTGAGCCAAGGAGCTGAATCAAGGCACGCAGCCAAAAATTGTGTGCATGTTGCCATGCCAGCATAAAAGCCCCAGAGTCTGACAGTATGTGTTTGATAAAGGACATGTGCATAGATGTGTATTAATGGCTATGATCAGTTCTGCGTATCAGCATTCCCTTTTTGCATTTGCATTCTTGACACAGGGCATTTCCAAAAATTGACTACAAGAAGACAAACATCACCTGATTTCACTTCTTCAGCAATCTTTAAAAGACAACTGATTGTTCAAAGGCTGATGTCGGGGGGCTTTAAAAGAAAGTGGGTCAACCGCAGATTGCTTGGGGGTGAATTTTGTAAGACAGACAATGGGATTAACATGAGCTGATGAGCGAGGCGTATCAGCTGATTATACTTTCACACAACTGACTCTGTGTCTGTCTGCAGAGCGCATGCTGGCCCTGAGCGGCTGCTTTCCTGCCCTGCTGCAGTTGTTTTCATCTGCCCGTCCCATGTGACCTGAGAGCATCACAGTTTCACTGTTGTTCTGCAAAACAACATAAAAATCAAATGATGATTTGGCTTTTCTGTTACCCTGAAGTAATAAAAGATGTCTCGTGGGTGGCAGCAGACACGTGGTGACCTGTAATTCTAGAAAAGGGTCATCCTGGGACAGGAGCTGGCTGCCGTCGCTGTGATGAACTCAGTGTCATGACACTGTGACTTCTGCACACATTAACTCTAAGCTCTAATGTCATTCTAAATTTATAGAAGATCAGATACAGGAACAATCAGCCAGTACATCAAACTGCCTCTTCCTGTGTTTGCCTCTATTCGGTCTCATTAGATGTTCTCCATTTCATGTCCCTTTTTTTTTTTTTTTTTTTTTTTTTTTTTTTTTTTTTTTTTTTTTTTTGACAGAGCAGATTTTCTTTCATAGTGGTCTGACAATCTGCCAAATGGAGCACAAGAGTAGGCTGCTGAGACTCCTCTGAGACATCCTAGAAACCATTACTCACTATCCAGGTCAACTCTGTGTTCACTGTTCACAGAGGAGGCTCGCTGTCTGTAACCGCACCATCCAATGTTCAGCAGCTGGAGGGAAGTGAAGGAAGGAGGCCTGACTGCCTCAAAAGCCATAAGAGACTTATTGCCACAAGACAATGCAGGTGGTGTTTGTGTTAGAGGATACAAATTCACATAATGAAGCTACTAAATTGAACAAAGGGAACCTGAAGCTATTACAGTAAGACTTTAAGATAGTGCTGTTAGAGGTGTCAGAATCAGATAATCTGAGACAGATTGGTCTAATCCCATTCTTACACCCTGTGATATATGTCATGAAAATTCACTTCATGCTCCTTCATAATAAAAGCAGGCTGCACAGTCCTTCTTTTTCAGTGTGAAAATACACATTTCTCACTTGGCTGCAACAATATGCTGACAACTGGCTTAAGTGTTATTGTCATGTGACTGTCCACACACTGCGTAAACAACAAGCCAATCTTCTGCATGCCAAAGATGAAGAAGGAAAAAAAAAAAAAAACAACCCCCCCCCCCCAACACCCCAAAAAAAAA
>VUQI01018062.1:9218-25346 GCA_015106735.1 Paratilapia polleni | reverse complement strand
GGAGCTGCAGAGATCCACAGCTCAGGTGGGAGAACCTGTCCACAGGAAAACTATTAGTCGTGCGCTCCACAAATCTGGCTTTTATGGAAGAGTGGCAAGAAGAAAGTCATTGTCAAAAGAAAGCCATAAGAAGTCCTGTTTGCAGTTTGCCAAAAAAACATGCAGGGGACACAGGAAACTTGTGGAAGAAGGTGCTCTGGTCAGATGAGACCAAAATCGAACTTTTTGGCCTACATGCAAAACGCTGTGTGTGGTGGAAAGCTAACACTGCACATCAACCTGAACACACCATCCCCATCATGAAACATGGTAGTGGCAGCATCATGCTGTGAAGATGCTTTTCTTCAGCAGGGACAGGGAAGCTGGTCAGAGTTGATGGGAAGATGGATGGAGCTAAATACAGGGCAATCCTGGAAGAAAACCTGTTAGAGGCTGCAAAAGACTTGAGACTGGGGCGGAGGTTCACCTTCCAGCAGGACAACGACCCTAAACATACAGCCAGAGCTACAGTAGAATGGTTTAGATCAAAGCATATTCATGTGTTAGAATGGCCCAGTCAAAGTCCAGACCTAAATATTATTTAATCTGTGGCAAGACTTGAAAATTGCTGTTCACAGACAGTCTCCATCCAACCTGACTGAACTGGAGCTATTTCGCAAAGAAGAATGGGCAAAAATTGCATTCTCTAGACGTACAAAGCTGGTAGAGACATACCCCAAAAAACTTACAGCTGTATCTGCAGCGAAAGGTGGTTCAACAAAGTATTGAGGTTTTTTTTGTGGTTGTAACGTGACAAAATGTGGAAAAGTTCAAGGGGTACGAATACTTTTGCAAGGCACTGTAGCAACAAACTATACTGTACTACCATACAGTACTATAATTTCTTAGAAGTGGAAGAAATATATTTCACAGATTTTTGCAAAGTTTACTGTTCACAACCAGTAAAGAATATGCATGTGTAAAATATAACGTGCAAGATAAAGATTTTTTTGGGCTATATTATCAAGCATCTCAGGATCACTCCTATGAATTTCTGATGAACCATATTGTAGGACTAGATTTCAAGCAATAGATACATTTTTGAGGTAGACATAAAAACATAAAACTAAAAAAACAAAAAACTAAAAACTTCTACCAGAGGCCTGGGGGGTTGAGGGTTCTGTGCAGTATCTTAGCTCTTCCTAGGACTATAATCTGGAGTGAGGGCTCAGAAGTGCCTGGAATCTGCTGGAGCCACTCTTCCAGTTTGGGCGTTACAGCCCTTAATGCTCCCATTAACACTGGGACCACTTTGGACTTCCACATCTGATCCAGCTATTCCTTCAGTTTAGTCTTTTTGTACACCTTCGTTCTGTTGTTACTGTTGGCTGCGATTACCATGTCGATTACAGCTGTGGTCTTGCCAACCATCAGAGTGTGCGGTTTGATGGCCAGCAGCTGCTTGTCTGTCTGGAAATGGAAGTCTCACAGGACCTTAGCCCTACTGTTTTTAGCCACTTTGGGGGTGTATTCTAATACATACATGGCACAGATGTTCCTGCACACTGTCCCAGCCACTTGGGTTATGCCTCTCAGTGTACAGTGTCTTAGGGTATACTAACAGTCAACCTAGCTGAATTTTACTGTGCCCGAGGAGGATTCCCCCACTCCCCTGCAGGCTTGCACTCACATTGCCCTTAGCGATTCGGGGAAGTGTGCTTAAGTTTTTATGGTGGCAGCTGTAGTTGAGGAAGCATTGGAGTTACATGCTGGGGTGCAGATAGCAATCACACTAGATGCTCGCGCCATGCTCGAGTGCCCCTGGCCACTTTTTCAAGCAGGCTAGGGCATGGTTTGTTACCCACGCCAGGCACAGCAGCCAGCAATCACACTAGTCAAACAAACTGGACTTTGGGGGTCAAATGTGCTTGGACACTGCACAGATTGTCTAGATTGAGTACTACCTTACACCCTGCTACTATGTGCTGGGCTATGTCAGGAGGATCATTGCCAAGCCTGTATTTTGGGTCTTGTCTGCTGTGGTAGACTCCTGTCTCTATGGATGTGGTGCTTAGGGCCTGCTTTTGTGCTGTCATGATCAGAGTCTCTGTGCTGTGCTTTTATAGCCACTGGTAGGATTTCTTGATGCCATCCTTTTCCTCTATCTGTCAATGATAGATCCCATAGAGGAGCTTGGTCTTTTTTTCTAGGGCTGCCTCTTCTAAACTTTCTATTTACACAATACATAAACCATTATTAAGTAACCTTTATGCAGGGGTTAAAGTGGGATTTGGCACATAGTAGCGGCACAGTGGGGGAGAAATGACTCATTTAGAAAGAAGTCAAACAATAATTTGTGAGCTCCAGCAGAGTTGTTTTCTTTGTGGTCAGGCTTTGATCCGCTGAACTGTGCTGTTGCTGGCTCTAAGGTTTACTACTCTTTCAGGATTCAGCCTTCTACAATATATAAATGGATGTAATGACATAGAAAAAGTATGTATGAGCTATCATGGCTGCTTTCCAACCCCTAATGAGTATAAAGGTTGGATTTTCCTAGTAGTACTAAAGAACATCATCAGCTTAAATACATTACAGTTGAGGACTACTTTTAAAGTCTTTCTAGAACCAAGTTCTGCCACTCAACAGCCACATGGGGGCACCTATGGGCACCTATTTGGGCAGTTATTTTGAAGCATTATCAAAATGAACTTTGATTCAACGCTCAATGGGACATAAAAATTGCATGTAGTGAAATCTGATTTAAAAATGAAAAAATCGTTTCAGCCCATTTTAACCCCAGCCTGTATGTAAATTAAAATAATGGGTAATGGTTTTGTAGTAGTAAAATCTTACTACATCAATCTAGCTGAAACAGATACATAATAGGAAACACATAGATGAATGATTTCCTTCTCTGGGATATTTGATAAATAAGTACTCTGCTTTTTAAACAAAAGAGAAATTATTATGAATTTATGTCTTTGAATACATAACCTCACTCCAAACGTTATATCTCTTCTAGTGTACAAGGTAAGCGCATCCCCACATCACCAAAAAATGACTTTTAAACTGCCCGATCTTAGTCAAGGCCGGGAATATGAGGTGCGGATCAGAGCTATGTCTGAAGCTGGGCCTGGAGCAAATGTCACCAGAAGGTTCACAACAAAGTACCAGGAAAATCTTGGTATGACATTATATTTAAAAATGTTTTTTGCTCATCTTTGTTGCTGGATGTAATGAACTTAGGAGCAATGTGTTGTATAATGTTATAAGACATGAATTATTGATTATTTCTTGTTTATTATTTCTCTAATGATGACCATTTCTCCCTCTTTTCTCAGAGTTGTTGGTATCAGTTGTGGTTGGAAGTGTTTTGCTGGTTATTTTGGTGATAACCATTGCTTTACTCGGGTGAGATGATCATCTTAATCTTGTCTCTGATCCTTTCATATTTCAGAAGTTTTATTCTATTCATGTCTGAAGCATTAAGTACATTGCAATTGTTTTACATACTGTTAGTAAATACTTTATCTATTCTGAAGAAATGTTAAATAACATTTAGACAAAAGGATCACTGTGTGCTTAGACCAAGGATAAACACATGTTAAATACTCTCACCAGTCTTGTTTATTAAAGTCTTGGTGTGAACCTAGGAGCACAGTGACTTATACTTATGGATTGTGGAATCTATAAGATTATGAAGTGTCTGATTTATATGTGCTGTTTGCCGTTCTGTCTCTGCCAGTGTTTGTCAAGGACCAAACAAAATGTGTCCATCGATGCCTGCGTGTATCTATGAGAAAGTGCCAGATCCCCGCAACAGCCACATCTTCAGACAGATGAAGCACCAGGTTAGACTGAATGAAGATTAATTGCAAGGTTTCTGTTTAGCTCTAAAAAGTCTTAACAGGGCCTGAATTTGTTATTGTAAAGTTATATGAAAAATGTCTTAAATCAATCTTTCAAAAACCCTAAAAATATTGTTTTCTGGCATTATAATAAATTAACCAAACGACTCTTTATTAATGTCACGCAGATCAGGATTACCAAACCAACAACAAGCATACATTCATATGAAAGAGAGAGTTTTTCACAGGACTCTATGCAGTCCTGTGAAAAACTAAGTACATTTAGTAGCTTGTAGAACCAACTTTAGCAGTAGTAACTTGAAGCAATCGTTTTCTGTATGACTTCATCAGTCTCTCACATTGTTGTAGGGGAATTTTGGCCCACTCTGCTTTACAATGTTGCTTCAGTTCATTGGGGTTTGTGGGCATTCGTTTATGCACAGCTTTCTTAAAGTTCCACCACAACATTTCATTCAGGTTGAGGTCTGGACTTTGACTGGGCCATTGCAACACATTGATTCTTTTCTTTTTGTTGTAGATTTATTGTTGTGCTTGGGATCATTGTCCTGTTGCATGATCCAATTTGGGCCAGACTTTAGCTGTTGGACAGATGGCCTCACATTTGACTCTAGAATACTTTGGTATACAAAGGAGTTTATTCAATGACTGCAAAGTGCCCAGGTCCTGTGGCTGCAAAACAAACCCAAATTATCACCCCTCCACCACTGTGCTTGACAGTTAGTATGAGGTGATTGTGCTGATATGCTGTGTTTGGTTTTCTCCAAACATGGTGCTGTGTATTATGACCAAACATCTCCACTTTGGTCTCATCTGTCCAAAGGACATTGTTCCAGAAGTCTTGTAGTTTGTTTAGCTGCAACTTTGCAAACCTAAGCCGTGCTCCCATGTTCTTTTTAGAGAGAAGGGGCTTTCTCCTGGCAAACCTTCTAAACAAGCCATTCTTGTTCAGTCTTTTTCTAATTGTACTGTCATGAACTTTAACATTTAACATGCTAAGTGAGGCCTGTAGAGTCTGAGATGTAGCTCTTGGGTGTTTTGCAGTTTCTCTGAGCATTGCACGGTCTGACCTTGGGGTTAATATGATGGGATTCCAGCACTGCCCAAACATTCACATGGAGCTTTGAGTTAGCCTACAAGGACAGCCTACATAGATCACCTTGCTGCAGATGCTAACAAGGATGCATTTGTTTTAATGTTCAGTTAGAGTCTCGAAAGAATCACAAAACCAAATAAGTCCCTGATACTAAGTAACTAATGTTGAGTTTTTTTGTTGTTGAGTTTTGGTTATTATAAAGTTCCTCCTTTATTTCATTATGACTGACAATAAAAAAACTCTTGAATCTGAATTGTCTTAAGCTTTAGGAACCTTTTCCCTTTTTTCTGTGAGTGCAGGTCTAATCTAGGAAAAGGGTTCAGACTGCTTATTGATTCTGAGTGTCATGAATTTTGCTAGTCCACTGTTAACTGTATATACAGTTTATAAATACTGGTGCATTCAAATCCCTTTTTTTTTTTACTTTGTGTTGGTGTTTTGCCAAAATTCAGAGGAAAAAAAAAAATCACGTTTCTCTGTGTGATCTCCCTGTAGTTTAATGAGCCCTTGGGCTGGATCTGCATTCCTGTCTGTGAGCCACAGCCCACGATCTCTGTGCTGGAAGTTGTGGAAATGAAGTCCCTGGCTTTTGACCCTGATGAATTAATAAGGCCAGTGGTGGGAGATGAGTGCTCACAGGTGGACTGCAAAGACGATCAGAGGGAGGATGCTGTCACAGAGAAGAGTGAAAGGGCAGACCGCAAATATGGAAGAGAGCCATACAGCAAAATGGTTGACTCCGATGAGGAGAGGGGTGACTGTTGGAGCTTATCAGAGGAAGAACAGTTCACATCCGATTATGAGAAGCACTTCATGCCCTCTCCTTTGGAAGTACTTTAAGTTTTATTATGCTTCCACACTGGATCAGGGACATTCACCACAGATGTTTATCTTTTTTAAATTACTTAACTGTGCTTCATATCATGTTTACTTTTTTTTTTTGTTCTTTTTTTTTCTTGCTTTTTTTTCTATTAAAGTAAATTCTTTTTCTTAAAGTCAATTCACATCCCATCCCACATTTTGTCCAGTGTTGAGCCTGATTGTGAAATTTTTAAGAGGTGAAACATTTACTGGATGTGCAGTAATTTGTAATCTCTTTGTAATTCACACATGAACCCAGACTGAAGCCCCTAAACAAAGTCCACAGCTGTCATATTTGAAAACAATTTAAAAACAACAATATTATAAATAATTCTGATGACTATTATTAATAATATAGTTTCCTTAAGTGAGGACACAGACATGCTGGAGGAATACGGTGTGAGGCACAGTTCAAGTATAATTATCAGACATCCATATTATACTTCAGTTTCAATTCAATTCAGTTCAATTCAATTTTATTTATATAGCGCCAAATCACAAAAACTGTCACCTCAAGGTGCTTTATATCGTGGGGTAAAGTCCCTACAATATTAGAGAGAAAACCCCAACAATCAGACGACCCCCTATGAGTAAGCACTTGGTGACAGTGGGAAGGAAAATCTCCCTTTTAACAGGAAGAAACCTCCGGCAGAACCAGGCTCAGGCAGGGGCAGCCATCTGCCACAACTGGTTGGGGGTGAGGGGAAACAGAAGAGAGCAGAGGGAGACAGGACAAAAGACACAATATGGGAGAGAGCCAATGAAGAGAAGCTAATATGGGAGAAAAATGGTCTCTCTTTCTAGTCCCTGTCAGTACTCTCGCTGCAGCATTCTGGGTCAACTGAAGGCTTTTCAGGGAGCTTTTAGAACAACCTGATAATAATGAATTACAATAGTCCAGCCTAGAAGTAATAAATACATGAACTAGTTTTTCAGCATCACTCTGAGACAGGATGTTTCTAATTTTAGAGATATTACACAAATGCAAGAAAGCAGTCCTACATATTTGTTTAATGTGCACATTGAAGGACATATCCTGGTCAAAAATGACTCCAAGATTCCTCACAGTGTTACTTGAGGCCAAGGTAATGCGATCCAGAGTAAGTATCTGGTTAGACACCATGTTTCTAAGAGTTTTAGGGCCAAGTACAATAACCTCAGTTTTATCTGAATTTAGAAGTAGGAAATTAGAGATCATCCAGGCCTTTATATCTTTAAGACATGCCTGTAGTTTAACTAAATAGTGTGTGTGTCATCTGACTTCATGGATAGATAGAGCTGGGTATCATCTGCATAACAATGCCTTCTAATAATTCTGCTTAAGGGAAGCATGTATAATGTAAATAGAACTGGTCCCAGCACAGAACCCTGTGGAACTCCATAATTAACCTTAGTGTGTGAAGAAGACTCCCCATTTACATGAACAAATTGGAGTCTATTAGACAGATATGATACAAACCACTGCAGCGCAATTCCTTTAATACCCAAGGTATGTTCTCATCTCTGTAGTAAAATATTTTTGTCAGGGGTATTGAATGCTGCTCTGAGGTCTAACAGGACAAGCATAGAGACTGATGGTTTGGAGGAAGTAATTATTGAAGTTAACTCAGAAAGCTCAATCGGAGAGAAAGAGTCTAAATAAATATCAGTAGTTTTGAAAGTTGCTGTATATAATGATATGTCTGTGGGATGGCTATGAATAATTTTTTCACTAATGGTTAAAATGTTATTTATATTTATTTATTTTACACTTAATAACAAAACACATAAAGCCGTAATCATAACACATCCCTAAATTGGTGATATTACATATGCAACTCAAGAGTGTTTCATAGTGAAAGTATATTTCAATTAATAGTTATTAAATGCACTCTTACAAAAACCTTACTCCTGAGCAATTCAATTCAAATCAATTCAGTTTTATTTGTATAGCCAAATCACAACAACAGTCGCCTCAAGGCGCTTTATATTTTAGGGTAAAGACCCTACAATATTAGACAGACAACCCCAACAATCAGACGACCCCCTATGAGCAAGCACTTGGCCTTAGCATAGTGCAAATAACTAAATTTACAAAAAAACCATTAACTAACTCCTAATTAATTCACAGTTGACAAGCATTATCTTGTCTTGTGTATGACTTCTTAAAGTTTAATTTAAAAATCCATGCTTAGTTTTTGTTCGCAGACGTATTTTATTTTTACAATATGTTTTTATGTTATTTTTTAACCAAATATGGATAGAAAAAAACACTCGCATACACTCCACGATAAATCTCGCGTAGTTGGCAAAATGTGTAACGGAAGCAGTCAAGGGTCAATTTCAATCGGCGTGCTCATTTGAACAAGAGGAACCGCTACGAAGAAGAAGAGAAGAGCGGCCCAGTACTGATTATTCAATTCTCAAGTCAATATTGTACGTACAGTCCTAATAGGTTTGTACTTTAACAAAATATTTGTAATACCTCGATCGTTGCTTCTAATCGTATGAGGAGTTTATAAATCAAAGCAAGTTTCAGTTTAATAGCATTAGCCTGGCTAGTAGCATTAGCATTAGCCAGTTGAGCTCCGCTGCTTGACGGCTTAGCGGCTAGCGCCAGCTTGCAAAGCGTGTTCACCTACATATTACCCAATATTGGCTGATATCGTTGTGTTTAACCGCTATGTCTTAAATGGCCACCTAGCTGTTGGTATTTTCCGAGAGAATCCCTCAGCACAGGGCTTTCTTTGGATAGCTAGAAGCGGAATTTTCCTGTTTTCACGCCGGCCACATTGTGAGCTTCCAGCCGGGAACTGCCCTGTCGACCAGGCCTGAGCAAGAAGGGCAACTTGTGTAGCAGTGGGTCAACTGTGCATAGCGCAAACAACTCATGAACTAATCGATAATGGATGTTAGTACCGGAGTAAAATAACCACTAACGCCAAATATTATTAAGGTAAACCACATGATTGTTAGCTTGGAGTCGGACATGGCGGTCGTACTTCGTAGCTAACTCATTTCCTGGCAACTTTTCTCCATCTGACTGGCCACAGCTGAGTGAGTGCGACCCCCCTCCGGGTTAACCGCGCGTCTCGGGCCCACGTGTTAGACAGTACTGTGGTGAAATTCCAACGAAAAATGTCGAGACACAAAGCGGTTCCGCAACTCGGACCAGAGGACCGGGTGGCGGGGGAGGGGGGTGGATTAACTTGGAGCAGTTAAGCCGGGTCACAGAGATTTTAGCTGGTCGTGTTGGCTGTCCTCGTTTTTGTGCCGCGAGCTGATTTCCAGTTACAATTCTAGGTGTTGGCGTGCGGTGCAGTCCCACTGCCGCGGGTTTATTTCACCTGTCCGCTGGCTCCTGTAAACTACTCTGGTAACCGACACCGTATGCAGCTTTATTTTTCCTACATAAACCCTTTGTCTTTTCTTCTTCAGCTCTTTGGTGCATGCTTGAATTAAGTAACCACGGTTAGACCTCAGTGGGTTCAAATAACTGCAGATCGTTAAGCAGAAGTATTTATTTATTTTTAGGTAGTGATTGGTTGGATAACGGCCCAGCACAAGACCATCAAGTGACTTTTACAACATGATTACCACAGCTATCTTTGATTAGCATCCCATGATAGAGTTTCAGGTCAATTGCATTACTTCTGTGTAAAGGTTAGTGCTTCATAATGGAAGACGGGCTTCTCCTACATTAACTATATATGTGCACGTGGACTGGAGATGATGCATTAAAAACATCTGACTTGTTACTGATGGTGTTTGTATTCATACTGTCTGATCCAGAGACCCACCTGCTTACATGTTTCTCAATATTTTCCTTTTAATCTATTATTTCTGCAAACTGAAATAACACATAGAGGATATGGGGATTCATTTGTGTGTTTGTGTGTTTCTCAGGATGGAGTGGCAGCCAGATGAGCAGGGACTTCAGCAGGTCCTCCAGCTGCTCAAAGACTCGCAGTCACCCAACACAGTCACACAGAGAGCTGTCCAACAAGTATCCTACTTCAGTCTGGTCTGAGGGTGTAAATAATAACTGTTGAATGATGTTTAACTACGTTTTGGTTCTTAGTGAGATTTTGTAACATGTAAACTGTCATATTAAGTTTAAAATTTTTTTTTCTTTCCACATGTTGATGATTTTGTAGAAGATGCCAGAGCAAAGGGGATGAGTAGTTTTTGATGTACTGTGGTAGCAAGCTGTGACATGACACCTGCAAAGCAGACAACAAATTTTGGCTGATGTAAAATCCATTTGTGGGAGGAACCCCAAAGAAGTAATACATAAGAAGTGTATGTCAGACAGGCTTTCTATATAGAGCATGTGTCGTTCTTTATTTTTGACTATTGTAGGGGTGCTACACACATTACGTGGCCTAAGCATCAAAGGGTGATTTGAAAGTGGAACGATCCTTAACTGCCATGCTAGAAACTTGAACAACTCAACCAGTTCCCTGACTTTAACAACTATCTCATCTTCGTCCTTACACGACTCAAAACTGAAGGTGAGCAGTCTTATACAGGTTTCTTCTGTCTCTGCCACTCAGATCATTGATCCATGATGGTTAGAATTGAATGCTTCCTTTACACTAAAAAGCTGGATGCACTGTATGTTACACTTACTGTGTTTGTTTGTTTGGATCATCATTAGCTGTTGTATCCCAGCAGTTATTCTACCTGGGCCCCCATGTACAAATTTACAGTGACAACAAAAACTAGCACAAAATTAGCTGTAGTCATTTCAGACTAACAGTGGTGATGCATCGTGAAATGGGAACCTTAGTCATTACTTAACGTGGGCGGCTGTGGCTTAGGAGGTAGAGTGAGTCATCTACTAATCGGAAGGTCAGGGGTTCGATCCCTGGCTCCCCTAGTCTGCATGCCGAAGTATCCTTGGGCAAGATACTGAACCCCATGTTGCTCCCGATGCATTCATCGGAGTGTGAGTGTGTGTGAATGTTAGTAAGCACTTAAGTATAGATAAAAGTGCTGTATGAATGTATGGGTGAATGTGGCCTGTAGTGTAAAGCGCTTTGAGTACACAAAACTGAGTAGAAAAGCGCTATATAAGTACCGGTCCATTTACCATTTACCAAATGAGTGACATGTTGCTCTTAATAGCGCATATACCATTAAATGTAACAAGAAAACTATGTAGAACTGTAAACTGTGCTGTCCACGTTGCAATGGATATATAGATTTGTTATAGTTGGCAAAGAATTGTTTTCTTTATACTTCTGTGCAACTGCAAGATGAGCCTAAATTCATTCACCAAATGTGTTCAGTGAATTTCTTGGTATATACAAAATGACGTGTAGTTGGAGCCCTACATTACCTTAAAGGAGATCTATTAAGCTAGTTTCCAGAATTTCTATTCTTGACCTCTACTAGAGCAGCCTGAACTCTTCACAGTTCAAAAATAAATCCTTACCTGCTGTATAGTGGGCTTTGCCAGCAGCCCCTTATTTTCATCCTTTCCCTTTAAGGTAAGTCTTCTCTCTTTGAGCAGGCTTTCTTCTTATTGGCTGTCCCTCACAATCATAAGGTTAGAATAACAGATGGGTGGGCCTTGTATGCTCACAGCAGCCAGAGCTGTGTGCCCGATCTGTTCATATAAAGGATATTATCTTTGACATAACACAGAGCTGAGAGCAGGAAAAAACTGTCAAACGGTGTGTTTAGAGAGTGAAGCCTGTGCTTTTGGCCCACAGGGATTACTTGGACATATGCTGATCTCGTGATTTGAAACTTTGGCCAATTTGAATATGAACATCCACCACTGTAACAGAATATGTATGACAGAAATTAAGAAAAAGTGTATTAGGTCCAGCCTGAGTAAGTGTGGTCCTACTCAGTTCCCCAGAGCAGGGCGTACAGATTAAGACTAAGAAAGATGAGGAGTGTTGCAGAGTGTCAGATCATTTGTTGGAATCATCAAGTACACTGAGTTTAGGTACAACTCACTGGTATAACTGGTATAAAACAGGGAAAAAGGTGGATTGCACACCTGCATTAGTGGAAAACAAATCTAAAATCAAGGCTTTGTTCACCTTCGTCAGTTAACGTAATGATCAGATTCCAAAAGCACACTGATTGCTTGGCATTATTTGTTTAGTCTCTAAAGCGTTCTTGTTTTCTCCTCATCTTCTCAGATGAGCCGACTCGCTCTCTGAGTGGTCTGATACTGAAGAACAATGTTAAGGCTCACTATCAGAACTTCCCACCAACTGTTGCGGACTTCATCAAGCAGGAATGCCTCAACAACATCGGCGATCCCTCACCGCTCATCCGTGCCACCATTGGTGAGTTTATGAGTTGTGGTGGCTTTATTGTTTTGGGGGGCTACCTTCCATTTACACATACAATGGCCAGTTTAATCTTCCTGTTTCCTTATGTTACTCTCTGGAAATGATGCATAAAACCATCTGAGTGTCTGTGAGGGTATTTGTATTCATACTGTCTGATCCAGAGCTGCTGCAAAGGAAGAAGGTTGTTGGCTTGTCGGTTATAAACCACTGATCTGAAGTGTGTTCTCTTTTGTAACCTTCCTGCCCCTCTAGGCATCCTGATCACTACTATTGCCTCCAAAGGAGAGTTGCAAACATGGCCCGAGCTGCTGCCCCAGCTCTGCAACTTGCTCAACTCTGAGGACTACAACACGTGCGAGGTCTGCACTCCCTGTTTGGCATTTGACTGATTAGATAGCTGCTCCGGTTAAATGTGGGTGCTCTGACAGTTAAATGAGGCCATTAATTTTGGAGTACTGATAAAAGGTTTCATTCATCCCACTGACAGATACAACAAGGCTAGCAGGAGAATGAAGGAGATGTCTGTCATAGTTTGCACACGATTCCTGAGAAGTACCAGACAAAATAAGTGAGAGCAGCTGTGCATAGACTTAAAATGGAACAACAGACATCCTAATTAAAAAAAAAAAAAAGTTAGATTTAACTTTTAATATCAGACAGGATTAGTTTTAATGCCTGTGTTAGAGCCTCTAATATCCTCTCAATTGTTTCTTTTAATGATATTTTCAAAGTTGGACTTGTGCTTGGTGTATAAAAAGATGTTCTCAGCTGAAAAGCAGAGTCTGTGCAGTGCATTCAGAACTTTTTGCTCCGGTCTTATTGTCTGATGCGGTCTTCGTTCTCTCCTCTCTGTCTCTGTACGTTTGCGTTTGATTTGACAGCTTCTCTGTGTATGTCCGTGTCTCAGGGCTCGTTTGGCGCACTGCAGAAGATCTGCGAGGATTCATCGGAGCTACTGGACAGCGACGCTCTGAATAGACCCCTCAACATTATGATACCTAAATTCCTTCAGTTCTTCAAGCATTGCAGCCCCAAGATTAGGTACAAGAGAGGGCATCTGGGTGTGGTACATACTAACATTTGACTGATACTGAAGGTGTTTTAATTGTCTGATCTGTACCTGACTGTACCCCCCTACATGGATATATGGCTTATTTAAGAGTTGTGTTAATTGGATTCAGTGGCAGGTTTTCTTCCACATTACAGTATTTACCCTAGAAGGTGCATCTTTGTGGGCATTGTAAGCATGTTTTTACTGGTCCAGAGAAGGCTTAGGCGATGCTGTAGTGTCACTGACATTAGTTTTGTAGCCTATACACAAATCAATATTAGTTTGTAATATAAACACTAAGCAATTTGAATCATTGGCTTTTAAAATACGTTTTTCTCCATTTTACGAGTGAAAGAGGACCAGCACTAATGGCAGTGCATTGATTTGTCAGTAGTAGTGCATAACTAGATCTGTTCACAACTCCTGTTTATTAGTAGATTTCTTGATTGTCACTAAACAGGAGCTGAAAATTTTTATTTTTGTCCTCTTGTTTCCCCTGCAGGTCCCATGCCATAGCCTGCGTGAACCAGTTCATCATCGGCAGAGCCCAGGCCCTGATGGACAACATCGACACTTTCATAGAGGTGAGCTATGTGCTTCAGTATCAAGCTGCTGTTTGATTGGCACCTGCTCTTTTGTTCACCCTACTTACAGTTTGTGCCTTTTGTTCTTTTGTCTCTGTTGTGCCTTGTTAGAGCCTGTTTGCGCTGGCAGCAGATGAGGACTCTGAGGTGCGAAAGAACGTGTGCCGAGCCCTGGTCATGCTACTGGAGGTCCGCATCGATCGCCTCATCCCCCACATGCACAGCATCATCCAAGTAAGTATTGAGACAACCACCTAATCAGCTGTGGAGCACACAGATGGATTTAAAGAACCTATAGGCCACATTTGTGCTTAACCCAACTCATAATTAAGTGGAATTTACAGCCCATCTTGCATCTGGATGTGATGAGACACCCAGCTCATTGAAGCACGATGATACCTCAAGTTCCTAATGTTTCTGATCCAGATTTGCCACAAGTTTCTTCTCAGGCTTTCGCACAATGCTGCTGTTCTTTCCACTGCCATCCTCCAAACTTCCCTGATCACACATTTCATTCTCAAACATCTTTTTGTAGTACATGCTGCAGCGAACCCAGGACCCCGATGAGAATGTGGCTCTGGAGGCCTGCGAGTTTTGGCTGACTCTAGCAGAGCAACCCATCTGTAAAGAAGTGCTGTCTGGACACCTAGTGCAGTGAGTAGCTCATTAATTATTGGTAGGATGTGTACGTTATTAGTGTTCATTTCCATCTCTGGGCTTCACCTCATCGCCTTGTATATAACCATTGTTTACGGTTTTGACCGAGAAAGTCATCATCTTTTCTCTCGTTCTTAATATAGACTGATCCCTATCTTAGTAAATGGGATGAAGTATTCTGAGATAGACATCATACTACTGAAGGTGAGTGTGATCTTTGGTCCTTAATTCTTTACAGTTCTGAAATAATATGCAGCTGGACTTCTTTACCATCATATTGCTCTTTGACCGTTTCCCCAGGGTGACGTGGAGGAGGATGAGGCGGTTCCAGACAACGAGCAGGACATCAAGCCCCGTTTCCACAAGTCGCGCACAGTCACCTTGCAGCACGAAGGAGGGGAGGGAGAGGAGGGCGAGGACATTGAGGAGGAGGACGACGACGATGACGACACGCTGTCTGACTGGAACCTGAGTAAGCGATAGAGAAATGCAGTTATTTTCCAGAATGTGCCTGTGGTGACTTGGCAAGAAGTTGTACTTTGGTTACCATGTTGTTGTTATAATAATAGTGTAAGTATTGATAAATCAATTGACCCTTAAACTTCCCAAATGTAGCACAGATGTAACACTACTTAAGCTTTGAGTGGATGCTTGGATGCCATTCAGGAAGTACGTGCAGTTAGTTTTTAGAAAACTAAAACCTTTTACGGTGTCAGGTGACTGTTCAAACAGAAACAGTGGGTTAGGCATTGAATTGTTACTGGGCTTTTGTTTTTCCTGTAGGGAAATGTTCGGCTGCAGCACTCGACGTGTTGGCCAACGTGTTCCGCGACGAATTGCTGCCCCACCTCCTGCCACTCCTGAAAGGCCTGCTCTTTCACCCTGACTGGGTCATCAAGGAGTCGGGCATCCTAGTGTTGGGGGCCATAGCTGAGGGTAAGATGCAGCAACACCCGGTTTTCATGCAAACTGCATTACAGCTTTGTTAACATCTTGTTCAGAAGCATAGAGCCACAAAAAACTGACCTACACAGCCCTCACCATAAAAACTGAATACACTAGTCCATCTCTACCTAAATAAAATGTTCCCAGTTATGCATACACAATTGCTGTTCCAATTGAGATAGAATAATGGGATTATAGCCTTATTGTATGCAGTGTGCAAAATACTTCATTTTCTAAAGCCTGTCCACATGTCCATACAGACATTCATGTGTCGTTTTAAAGGACACAAAATGACAAATGCCTAATGTAATGCCCTATTTGCACAGGATTGGTATTAACAGGGGACCTCATTTGATTAACAAATGACCCCTACAGCAACATCTACGCCTTAGTCAAACTTAGTGGCATTATTTGCAGATGTGGTGAATCCTGTTTGAAAAGTGTTTGGTGTCCAAGCTTTCGTTTTTAAGTTGTGCAGAATTAAGGTTGGGTATCTTTCATGTTTCAACCGGTACCTGGAATTCCATCAAAAGTACCGAGTTCGGTACCCAACTCTACGCAGAATTGCAGTACCTGTAGTTCTCAAAACATAATCTGTATAAACTGATATCTGCATGGGAATGTTGGAGTTCTGTTGACCAATCATGCTTTGGCAGGCTTTGTTTGCATGCAGGCAAACTGTCTGTTTGGTGAGCAAAAGAAGGAACACAAATGCAATCTTAAAACAATCGCCTATCATTTGATATCCAGCTTTAAAAAAAAAAAAAAAAAAAAATTCCAAATAAATACAAAA
>VUQI01018052.1:2145-15955 GCA_015106735.1 Paratilapia polleni | reverse complement strand
ACCACATATCTTGGGGAAATAATGGTCATCATCACCCTTGTTTGCCCAGCAGTGTGCTGTTTATGTTGGGCCCCCAGACGGTAAGCTGGAGCTGTCTGCCAGAATCATTCTCAAGGCCACCTCAAGTAATGATAGATGACAAGCTTCTGCGAGGAGGAAAACGGGTCCCCCGGTAGCTGCGCAGAGCAGCTCAGACAAAGGTGCCATCATCTGGCAGCCTATCTGCTGCACTATTGTGGAGGAATGCGGTGGGGTGGTGGTAAATAAAAGACTGGAAGAGACTCTGCAGCAGCTAATGAGAAAGAAAGTTACATCTCTCCTGTTGAGGAGTGCAGTAAATTACTGTGTGGCATGTGCGGTGACTCCTTCTTGTCAGTGAATACTGATAAATCCCAGTGGTCACCTTGTTTAAGCTGAACATGAAGTTCCAGTTTTGTTCTCTCCAAAGGGGACTAACCTTGACTTTAGACTGAGCAGTAAATTTTCATTATTATTAATAGATCTAAAGAAAACGTATTTTGTGTACTTGTTTTAAGCTTATTCTCTTGATCAATGGGTTCAACGCCGGTACAGCACAAGCAGCAAAGACAAAATGAACGTTCTTTATCTTTGAATAACTGTAACTGGAAAAATGTGTGAATCATGACTATCTGTCCATTGACCCTGTGACTCCATTCACTGAAGGCACTGAGATGCTGTAGAAAACTTAAAGCCAGTATGTAGACCTTGAGTTTACATGATTTTGTGAAGCTCTCAAAGTCAAGAATTCAAGGTGACGTCTTTAAATTTCTTGTGCTTTTAAACCAGCAGTCTAAATACCAAAGATACTCACCTTCAAAAAGATGTTCACATTTTTCCTTGAAATATTAAAAAAAAAAAAAAGTGTTCCTTTTCTATGTTATTATGTGTGGTCAGTTTAATCATGTAAGCTGCACTAAATATTTGATGAAATTGTAGATTTATACTTATCTACCACAACCTTAAAACTATTGGCACATTAGGGTATTAACATTGATTATGTTGATACAAAGGCACCTGTCAAAGGGTGGGATATTTTAGGCAGCAGTTTTTAAAGTTGATGTGTGGGAAGCAGGAAAAATGGGCAAGTGTAAGTGACTTTAACAAAAGCCAAATTGGACCCAAAATGGTCCAAGGAAGGACAAGTGGTGAACCAGCAACATGGACTTTGGCACCAAAGGTTGATGCGTGCCATCCGGTCCCACTGAAGAGCTACTGTAGCGCACATGGATGTAGCTACCGTGATGTCACCCGTTGGTTTCTGAAGTCCTTGTTTTGAAGCCTCGAGATAAACATTTCCACCACCATCTTGGATGGAAATGGTTGCAAAAATCAGATGTGACGAGGAGGAGCGGGTCTGACTGTGAAGCCACGCGACTTGTCCATCACAAGTCGTCAGCCAATGAGCGTGCGTTTTCATACCACAAATAATCCTCCATTTTCAAACATAGTATGACCAAGATTTACAAAGTAGACTTAATTTTTATTCATTATGACCCAAAATGACTGACTGAACCCATAAACTCAGCAGGAAAGTGTTTAATGAGGTCAAGACAGAAAGCCTTTTTCCCATAAACTTCTATAGGACCAGAAGTCTTTTTGCAACCACAGCTATCGCCATCTCGTGGCCTTCAGATAGCATGCAGGTTTAAGCCACTTTTGCATAGGCTTCATTTTTCCTACCTGGAAGCTAAGTCCATGTTTTATACTGTCTATGGTAGCACTCCTGTTAGATTGTGCATATAGACCCCTGTTCGCCGCCAAAACGCGATGTCACATGAGCAACAGAACATGGATCATTGGGGATCACGGATCAGTGACTGCCCACAGCCTTACAGAATGATACTACTTACTTAGATGTCATGGGAAATTTAACAGATGATGAAGCATCTGTGTTTGATCAATAAAGCATTATATAGTCATACCACAATTAACTTTTTCAAATCAAGATGAAAGAGGCAGGGTGCTTCAAAATAATGTACTAAAAGTGGTAGGATAAAAGATAATAACAAAACTCAGAGGAATGAAACTAAACTGAGTAAAGAAAAGTTTTAAAAATTAGTAACAGTAACAGAAGGTTATTTATTGTTGGAAGCCCAAATCACAATTAAAAATAAAATTTGGATTAGCCAGCTTTAGTGGTTTTAACGTTGTGGCTGATTGGAATATATTCCTTTTAGCCTTTAAGTAAAGTCTCTAATGTATAATTACACTTTGTGCTTATCCACACATGTGCCTTCACCTAATGGACTGCCCTACTGTGAGGAGATCAGACATTAAATACAAAAAATGTGCCTCATGGCTTGCCATAACCTCATCTCTCACAAGCGCTTATTTCAACACAGTGGAGTACAGCAGAAGTTGCCTTATGTAATGTTTCCTACTGGTTTTAAAAACCCTTGAAGATGGGCCTCTGCCTGCCATCGTTATTAAAACGGAGTGTCTTCACCTGCTGACAAAGGGGGAAAAAAAAAACCTTTACAAAGGCATTTATCTGGACCCAGCGCACTGAAGTATTAAGCTGTAAAGACAGGAAATGATGGGAGGGGGGGTGTAGTCCTGGGTAAAGTTATGTTGTAAGCAGAAAAGTAATGCCACTAATGACATGACCCCTGACCTGGCCACCATGAGGTGCATGTCTGATATTGTCTTGTTTGAGTGCAATCAGATGCGCAGGAGCGGGAGGAGGAGAAGGCTAAGAGCAAGGTCAGGCTTCTGTGCCATTCATGAGACGACCACTGGCCTTCACGGCACACAGACACAGCTTTAATGATAGAAAGGGGTGTGAAGGGATGGTGGGGTGGTCGGTGTAGGGGGAAGGCACGGAGATCCCGTTCAAATGCTGTTGCCAGACCATAATGGAGGCGGAACATAAACACACATTCATAAACACTGACTGCGACTCGCGCTCTCTTACGTACCCGGTTATATTCTTGTCACATAAACAGTGAGGCATTGTCTCCTGCACGCCCCTGGAGTGATTAAGACGTACGGCACGGCAGGGGGTCGGCCCATGGTTAAAGGAGCATAGAATCCGAAGAGGCTGACACACACAAACACACACACATGCACGCAGCAGGGGTTTTAGCATGGCATCTTATCCAGGCCATTGAGGCTAATATCTGTGAATGGGGCATGCTGGCATTTTCATGGTATCAGTGTTGTCTCTTTTCCTTAAAATGCCCTCAGGGACTGCACAGTTTGAACACATCATAAGGAGAAGAAAAACTATCGAACTACTTTGCCTTTAATATCCTCAATCGGGATTGAATGAGTACAATAAAGACAGTAATATGTAAAAGTCATTAAAAAAAAAAAAAACCTGTCAGATCATGTTTGGGTCAGAAGATAAAATTTCTCTATTTTACAGCTTAAAAGGTACAAGGCAGCCTGGTGTGGCTCACCGTCATGTGCTCATAGTGATGTTTAAATGACCGGTTTTATAAGCTCTTTTGTGCAGCATTTCAAATAGCACATTGTAAATTGAATAGGCTACAAAAAGCTTATTGTATTCATTATGGCTTCAAAATGTCACTTTGGCCTTCCACCCAAAAGTACTCAATGTTTTAAAACTTCATTTGTTTAAACTTGTGTTTAACCAGAAAAAAGGCACTGAAATTAAAAATGAATTGTCTCTATAGGATGTGCCACAGTGACATTGAACCAAAGATGACTACGCCGAGACAAAAAACAATAAGTCTGATGTGATCTGTCCTGGGTGGATTTAACACTGCCGGCTGCAATTGATTGTTAGGCCCATGAACTGAATAAATACCAGGATTTACAAAAGCATCCCTGCACAGAAAAATCATTACATTCAACAGACATCAATAAATAGGCTTTACCAGGTAGTTTATTGAAAGGCCCCTTTCAAATATCTCCTGTTATTCCCGTTCTAATTTGCCAACTCGAGCGAGGAATGTAAGTAGAACGCAGTGATATAATGCAAAGAGAAAACTGAAAAATGTTCAGCATCACCAGCTGTCCATCCATCCATCTATTCATGCACAAAATCCTGCCAGCCATGCTTTGCCTGAGCCCTCTTGCCAAACATTTGTGTCCCCTTTGGTGAAGACGTCCTGCAGCCTGATGGTATCAAGCAGCAGACTTTGCCATTTCAGAGCACACAGGGTGTCTGTCATGTCAGCTGTCTTATTTAAGAATATCTACACCTGAACGTCCCCTATTGCCCGGACTCGGTGCAAGTAATGCCGTATTGATTTTTATGCTTGGCATCTGTGCTCTGGCTATAGCGTTAAGTCATGACCTGTAAATCAAAGCTTAGTGTGTGTCATTAGTTGGCATGCTATTGTAAGATGGTTATCGCTGCAGATAAGGTATATTGTTTCACTTAATGTCTTGAGCAGCACTCAACTTGAGCTCAGATATAAAACTGTGTGCTTCTGGAACAGAATCATAGGTAATTTCATATTTGCAGAACATTATATTGTATTTTACTACATTGCTCCGCATACTATAGAAGCTACTATTTAAAAAAAAAGAGAGAAAAAAAAAAAGGCAGTTATCTTTTTTTCCCTCATATATATTTTTACATCTGGTCAATGTATTGTATTCAATGATACTGACAGTATGCGCATATAAACTAGAGCCTACACAATGCATTATGCAATATCAGAGATGGAGATAAAACCCATGACTTATTGCTGTTCCTTCCTCTTTGTTGCCCGCTGAACTTGATTGAACGTTTTACATTTTTTCAGCTGACTCAAGATGCTTGGAAGGCAAAAAATATGATTTCTTCTCCTTTTGCCTTCTGGGTCGAGCTGTTAGACAGTACCACAGCTTCCTGTCCTGCATCATTTAAAAAAAAAAAAAAAAAAGCCTAACACTGATATTGTGAATATCCGGTCCACCAGTTCCAGCCCCTGTCAGATACACAGATACATTTAAAAGGAAGCAATTTCCATGCCTGGTATGAAGCCTCCTTTTTAACCTTAATTACATTGCAGCTCTGTACGGACCAAATGTCCTCTGTCGAAATTAATTTCCCAACAGGGACTCTTATCAAAGAATTCAGATGTACCTTCTTATCATCTATGGTCAGTGGAACTGTGTTAAAATGTATTTGTTGCCAAATTTTTATTTGCATAAATGTTGACATAAGCCTTTATAGCCATCCGCAGAGTGCAACTCATTATGGCACATATCACTGTCCCTGTTTATGTATGGCATCTCACATGTCCAGCACCGTTTTCCACTGCTGTTTTCAAGCACGACAAAGGTGTCAGGGTTGGCGTGCATGAGACAGAGAAAAGCATTTAACTGCATTTTCCACTTAAACTGGGACTCAAGAGTGTGCTGTCATTTATTTGAAAGGTTATTGTCTTTCAGCAGAGATGACAGAATGAATACAGATACTGAGCAGTGAGCCATTACCGGCATGCTACAGGTCATTTGCAGTTATGCATTTATCCGGGCTCTTGAAGATGGAGATTTGTTTTTCACCATTTTACCCTGGCTTTAATGATACAATCAG
This sequence comes from Paratilapia polleni, assembly GCA_015106735.1. Classification (NCBI taxonomy): domain Eukaryota; kingdom Metazoa; phylum Chordata; class Actinopteri; order Cichliformes; family Cichlidae; genus Paratilapia; species Paratilapia polleni. Next base: position 10,440 of record VUQI01018052.1, on the reverse strand, counting down.
GAAGCTCTACGGCACTTGTTGATCCACAGGTTGTGCAATTTGATGTGCATGTAAAACTATTAAAGTGATCCTAGTGCAGTTTTATGGATGGCACACATGTGTAGTGCAGATGTCAAAGCAATTCTATAGGGGCTCAGCAGTGAGGATCCCATACTTGTGTGTGTGTGTGTGTGTGTGTGTGTGTGTGTGTGTGTGTGTGCATTCCTGCACCATATGTGTTTTTCCTTAACTCTGCCCTCGAATCTTCTTTCAGAAATCATTGCATACTGCTGAGGCAAAACAAATCACCTTTCAGTTTAAACTCCTGCTGCTTACTAAAATAATCAAAATTCACATCGGGCCTCACCACCCACACATCTCAACCATCTTTCCTTCCAAGCTGTAAACCCCCCAAAAAATGAAAGTGCTGCTTGTAAAATTGATTTTGAGATTGAAGCAGGAATTTGTGTTGATGAAAATACTTGACACTATAGCATAGGGAATCTGAGCTGGGGAGAAAAGTTCAGTATGCAGTGAGTACCTTGCAGGGTGTTTTTGTCTGAATTGCACTCGAGGTGTCAGATGAGCACGTTGTGTTGGATTTTTGGAGAGCAGTTGAAAAAGAAGCGCTCTTCTATACGTGCTGACCTTCTGCGGCTAGACAAGCTGATGAAAGAAAAACAATTACGTCAGTGAAACGTCTATGAAAACACTGTGGCTCTCTATCCAGCTGTCTCACAGGTGTTACTTCAGAGATGCCACCTACAAATTTTGTGTAACATATTTGCATTGCAACTGTTAATCACCCTGATTTTTTTTTTTTTTAATTAAAATGCATCCAGTATGCATTCATCTAAGCCTTTTTTTCCTCAGCCATTATGTCTCATAATGTCACTCATGTACCACTCTGCTGTTTTTGTGTAGAATTTGCTTCTCTGTGTGCCAACCTCTGCTGCTTTTGTCAATCTTACAACCACCCACCGAGATCAGATTAAAGCAGATATGTCGAACACAACACCACTGAGTGGCATGCCTGGAGCAAAGCATGCTGGGATTTAGCGGCTCATACACTGCTCTGTGACAGCTGAATGGGCAAGTGATGTAAGTGGCACTGTCCTCCTGTAATTGCTGTAAACTAATTAGGATGTATGGTTTGTGGGCATTTTAATGGAGCCACACTGTAATATGTTTTTTATGAGATTTTCCATAATCTTGTTTTCTCTGTGACTGTTGCGGCAAATATGTCGTTCTCTATTTTATCTAAACATTTCATGTGGTAATTAGGTTCTTTACACCTGTGCTTGATCAGCAAACTCATAAATGCTGAAGGCCATCCTTTTCCTCAGTTTTTAGCAGTGCTATGTTGTGCCTTAATTTAGATACTCCAGTACACGTCCATGCATGGAAGTTGTATTGCGGGGGAATTTCAACTGGGTATAGTTGTCTCACATTGACCGTGGGAACTTGTGCACTTACTGAAAAGTCTGACGATTACCATTTAACACACATAAACATCAAACACTGCAACACATTTATCTTCAGTGATTACAAATCCAGCTAGAGACAGAATACATGTGTGAATGAGAGAGAGACAGGCATAGCAGTGAAGATGCAAAGAGCAGAGGTAGTGAAGGTGGACAAGTTTAAATACCTGGGGTCAACCATCCAAAGCAGCGGACGGTGCACAAGAGAGGTGAAGAAGGGAGTGCAGGCAGGGTGGAGGGGGTGGAGAGTGTCAGAGGTGATTTGTGACAGAAGGGTAGCAGCAAGAGTGAAAGGGGAGGTTTACAACATGGTAGTGAGACCTGTTATGATGTATGGTTTGGAGACGTGACACTGACAAAAAGACAGGAGGTAGAGGTGGAGCTGAAGGTGGCAGAGCTGAAGATGTTAAGGTTTTCGTTGGGAGTGACCGTTATGTAGCCAAGAGGGCCACCACTGATTGTGTGAAGTTATGAGGACACAATCTGGGTTCTTGTAGTGCACCATACATGCAGCTGCACTCAAAATAGCAAGTATAAGTATGGAAGCACAAGACACAAAGCATGACTCCAGGATTTTGAGATGCAGTACGTGCAAAGTCAGAACAAAGGATCGTAACGGAAGTGGTCTAATTATAATTTGAAAGACTAGTTAAGTTCTGATCCTGTATTACTGTGTATTTCTCTCTCTCTCTCTCTCTCTCTCTCTCTCTCTCTCTCTCTCTCCTCTCTCCGTCTCTACACCAGACCAGATGTCTGATTTCTGGTGTAAACCGACATTGGCTTTAACTTGTTTTTTTAGATATATTCAATATTCAATATCAATAATAGCTGTGTGCAAAAGGAGGTGCACCCGCATTTTGTTAAATAAAAATAAATGATACTAAATATACTTTGTGACAGCAAAGCCAGTTCTTAGCCAGGTTCTGGATAGAGTGCTCCTCCAGCTCACAGAGGGTCTCCAGAACAGAATAAATGTGCCATCACTAGCTGCAGCCCAAGACGGTGGAGGTAGTCTGTCGAACCATGGATGAGTCTCACAACCTGATGACCCTGCTGGTAGGGAAACAGGAGACAGGAAGAGCCGGTGCTAACTGGTGTTGTATTTTACAAATTCATTGATTCATTTATGAACTTTTTAGGCAGTGTCTGTAAAATGTAACCCCATTTATTACATTGTGGTAGTTTGAAGGGGGGAAAAAAAAGAAATTTAGCAATTATAACAGAAATATAATACAGTATGGACTGCTTGGTCATTGAAATATTTAATTTCTAAGCAATTTTGAGCAGTGCCCTAAGTGTACTTAAAGTGTGTAGCACAGCAAAATTAGATACAAAAATATGATTAAAGAAGTGATGAAACATTTATGAATACACTGATTCTTCATTTCCTGTTTTTCTAGAGTATGTTCACTTTAATGTCCATCCTCCATCTGCTTCAAACCTCCAAAAAAGTTGAGTTTGCTGTATTTTACCCCAGATATTATAATTTTTTCATCCCCATGGCAAAAACACGGAACAACTTTTTAAAGTTTAAGATACACTTCCCTGTCATCTCTTGGGAATGAGGTTTTAGACATGCCTGGAGTGATTTCTACACATCCAAGCAAAGAGCTGACAGGGTCACCAACCTGTGAGCTTCAGTCCCTTCCACTTACATTACACCCATGCCATCCACACTTTCTTCTTTTTTCCACCCACTCTTCCTTTTAAAACTTTTTTTTTTTTTTACCAAATCGGGCACTTCTGGGCGGAGAGGGCCTCTTGTTTAGTTGTGAAAAATCAATAGCCATTACAGGAGGGAGAGAGAAAATGAAAGAACATGCTCAAGAGGGAGAGAGACAGACTGCTATCCCTGTCAGTCTGACCCTGCCTGACGGCTGTCATCTCCCTTAATTGCTTTGCTAATATCATCCCCGCTCAGCCTGGATCTAGGTCAGCAGGGCCCCTCTGTTGGAGCTGACTTGAGGCTGTCCTTCTTCATGATCTCTCCTGCTGTCTGCCCCCCCCCCCATTAGGGCCATCTCAATTAGAATAAAAACACACAGTAGGAATATGAGTAAAATGCATTGTTTCTTGTTCTGATATGACCCTGGTTTGAATTAATCCAATCAGACACATTTTTTTTCCTGGCAGTAGATAATCATTTATGCACCCTGCTCTATTCTGGGATGGGAAATAGGCTTGCCAGAATTAACCTTTTTATATTTCCCTCAGGTGATGCAGGATCTGCTTTTTCTTTGTCTACCGTTCTTTCTGCTGTTTGCACCTTTAGGTCAGAGTACAAAGCTTCTTAGTTACAGAGAAGCTTAACACTGATAACTTCAGCATATATTTCCTATTTGTTTAATGTGGTGTTTTTTATAATTAAAGCACTTGAATAATTTCTGTTACAGAGTTGCACACTACCCAATATTTTGGCTCAACAAGACCGAATTGAGTAGATTTAATGAAGTTGATGCATTAGAAAATGACCAATTACTGCTGTTATTTAGTAGAATACAATTGTGTTTAAAAACACAAGCCAGTTCCATTTATGAGAAATCATTTATTTAGTAGAAGCAATAAAAATAAACTATATGTTAAGCAGCCAATCGTGGACAGGGTGACATGTCAGAAATGGAAAGCAGCATTGTGTTCCTTTCCTCTGTAAAAAGAAAACCATTTCACCAATAGGGAGACAGTTCTTCAATAAGTGTAAGGCGCATCATTTGTTTGCATGTACATTTGTAATCTTTATGAAGATTTCATCTCTTTGTCTCTTTATCCTGTATAACGCAGCTTAATGAAGTCTGGAAAGCGAACTGCATCCTAGTTATTGTTGCCAGCACACCATGGTGTAACGCCTCGAATCATTTGATGCTCCAATTATTTTTACAATCAAGTAGGCTTGCATAACAAAACACTTTCTGCGATGAGACTTGAATTTCGCTTCCAGCTTTGCTTGGCAAACTGTCCACTGGCTAAAGAAAGTGGGCACTGCGAGTGTGTGTTTCAGAGGAAGAAAGGAGAACATTAGTGAGTGCTGGGGATGAATCGCAGACCAGCTGTTTTCTGCCTTGGGGAAAATGCAAGTGAGTTTGAGGTTTGGTTTGATTTGATTCAAGAGTAGCTTGTTTTGTTTGTTTGTTTTTTTTAATCACGCCCTTTTCACCTATACAAACGGTTTTATTAGCACCAAAGAATGCTACAAATTTATTATTGTATAAACCTTTGGACTGGGACAATAATACCTGGATCTTTATGAAATAGGGCTAGACTTAAGATTGCATCCTTAACTCCAACCTCACTTGAACACAACAAATAAAATGGAGAAACATGTTGGTGGGGAAAAAACACTGGGGGTGTTTGAAAGCTTTTCTCTCTAGTCTGCAGCTTTTCTGTTGTTTGCATCCACAATCATGGCTACAGGCAGCCATTTTAGCACAGACAAGGGATGAGGAGCTAGTAATTGTGTCAGCAGTAGTGGCTCTCAGCCAAGAACTGCAGAGACTTCATACTTTTTCCCTGCTCCTGGTTTAATGGAGCATGTGAAGGCCAAGGTGTGCTGCCCTGGCCCCAAGTCTAGGCTCAGTTCAAATGGCCTCCCGCCCTTCTCTGATAGGCACAGTGGAACAATAAACCAAAGGTGGAGCAGCTGGAGAAAGCATTAGTGTAACACCCTTCCTGCTGGTTGCCATTTCAGCTTCGCTGCCCTCAGTTTGCTCCTCTTTTCATGACCTTTAACAATGCCTCAAGTTGCATTGTTGCAATTTAGTATGAATATACAAGCCATGCATAAGTATATAATTCACAAATCTGGGTCTAAGTGAGTATTTGGAAGCTACTTACAGTCTGCTGATCTCTCCCTATGAGACCAGAAGAAGGTTTTTTACAATATCTCCATCCCCTGGTGGGCTGTAATCTTGTGTATATTGGCCCACAGTTGCAGATTTCAAACACAGTCCAAACTGAGCTTCCCTTGACCGTAAAGAGTGGAAGTCCAGCTGTCACCCAAACTGTTTGGTTTGGAGGATCTTAGGGAGCTGAATAGAGGCAGACCCTTTGGTTAGCGCAAGGCCTGTTGTTTTGGAACTGTTGATGGGGAAAAATGCCCAGATTTCACAGATCTGTGGTACCACTGTTCAGACCACATCTAGACTTGTTACTAATGAGCTTTTTAACTCAGACAAATTTCTCTTTCAGTTTCGTCTTTCTCTGTGTCTGCATGTATTTTCAAACCAGCTTCCTTTCACTGAATTTCATTGTTCCCCACCATACAGCCCGCTGCCCTCATGATATCCAAGTCTTGACTTCATTATTATAATGCCAAGTTAATTATCTGTTTAAATATGCTGAACTTTAACTCAATACCACTTGACGCAGGCGAAAGCAAGACGTCTGGCTACCTCCTATGTCAGTTCTGTAAGGACTCTGGCTTTCTGAGAGCACTTCTGATGGTGACAATGAAAAAGAAAATATGCTGGAGTGTAAAGCAGAGCTGTTATTTTCCAAAGCTAAGAACATAGTCACCTTCAAAAAGCAGAACTAGTAAATATGTGGTAGACAGACATGTGTTAAACCAAAGAATCTCAAAAAAGGGAAGTAATCAGTTACTTTTTGGCAGGTTTGTATTGCAAGATAAGGATTTGATTAGGCATTATTTTAATTTTGTAGAGCCCTTTTTTCTGTCTTGCTAAGCTAAAACTCTCACAAGACTGCCATCAAATAAACATATTTGCCCACAGGAGAGTCTTCCATTCGCCTTTTTTTTTTTTTCTTAGCCTATTTGTGAATGTCATTAAAATTTCTCTGTCTAGTTTTGCTGTTAACAGGATTTGACTTTACTTATCATGACAGCAGGTGAAAAAGGTGAGACCATCATAAACTTTGAATGTTGCAGGACCAGCTGTGTGTATTCATAAGGTGCAGCATAAAAATTCTGAGACTGTCCCTGTTGAGCACAACCAGAAACTGTCAGGATTCATGTGATGTTGTGTGATCACCATTGTTACACATGCTTTTGCGCCCACTTGTAGGTCTGCATTCCAAATTTCACCAAAGATCTTAAAAGCAGCACTGTCAAAATCTGCAAAGATCACGGTAGGGCCAGGATGACCCAACCTTTATGGCATCACTTGCTATGACCTAGAGGATAAAAAGCAGTCTCCACAGTCAAGTCTTTACCAGGAGCAGGAGATTGGTCCTTTTCTTCTACATTTATGGGGTTGTGTACCATAAATGCATGCCCCACATTCAGAAACTGAGCAACAAGGTTTCCTCTAGTATCCTGAGGCATCTGAGGGAGGGAATTTGGTGCAAACAACTTGAACTGTAGCATGTGCCAGCTCAAAGTACACATTTTCTTTCTTTTTTTTTGACTGTACCAACACAGTTGTTGCTCCTCACCCACCCAACTTGCCACATTTTGGCTTCCTGCCATTTCTGCCTCCTCAAAAATCAAACTCAAATTAAAGAGTCGTGATTTTGACACAATTGAGGCGATCCAGCATCTGTCATAGATAGTGTATGAAGCGCTGATAGAATGGAATTTTCTGAGAGCATTGCAATCATGGCAGAGGTGCTGAGAGTGGTGCATAAGTGGACAAGATGACTAGTTAGAAGCGGATGGTGGCCAAATTTGATCAAAGTCTTGCTTTTTATATAGTGTCACAACTCTTTGATCACACATAAGTTGAAAGCAGTGGTGGTGGCAGCCACTCTGTCTTAAAACTTGTTACCTACCTAGATTGCCTGATTTCCTTTATTGCACTGGGCTAACAATTTTATGTTGCAAGGTTGTTGCTTTCCAATGATGTGTTATTGATAATTGTTTTAAACAATAATTAAAACTAAATTGCATCCAGTTCTTACTTCTACCACTGTGATAGCAATGTTTTCCAGGCAAAATGAAACCGTAATGAAACTTGTCTTGCTGAGACAGTGTTCAGCCCAGAAGACTGCAGAGAGCAGAAGTCCAGGAAATTGTGCAGGTGTTTCCAGCACATTGTTTCATCACTGTCTACTGTGTGCCCAGCGAGCACGCAGGCTCGGATTGACTGTGTACTCATGTTGATTAGCCACAGTGTGTCTGGTGGGCAGCATTTTTTTTTTTTTCTTTTTTGCCACTCACTTTCTCACTGGAGCGCCATCTGCATCTCGCAGCCCTAGTGTTTGCCTCACACTCCCAATCCCATTCAAGAGGTGAACGCCAAAACAATCAGACAGGAAAGATATTGACATGAACACACATGGGGTTGAGTTTGTGATTCATATTTTCCCCCTTTGCGACCCTGCATCCTGGTAAACAGATTTTGAAAGGTGGGCTTGTTGAGAGGTGTCTTCTACACAGTGCAAGGCCAAAACCTCACAGGGGAAAATACACAATGGCACCTAAGAGTGGATTTGATCACAAGGCTGAATTGGAATGATCTTTCTATTGGTTTTAAAATGGTTTCATTTATTATTATATATATTTTTTTAACCTGGATTGGTCTAGGTGTGTGTGTGTGTGTGTGTGTGTGTGTGTGTGTTTGAGAGAGAGTGTGTCTGTAGCAAACTGTCAGTTATCGTGTTTGACATCGGCAATTGACTCCCATTAGTCTGTAGATAGGAGTCGCTTCACCAACAAAGATGTGGGAATGAAAGAGGCATATTTTCTCACAGCCAACCCTCACCACCCCACCACCTCCTCCCCCAGCAGCACCTTTTTAAAGATTTTGTGCTTATTCAGGCAATTCTGTGTTCTCTGGATCACATCAAGCTCAAGGCTCGAAAATACCCGAGGCACAAGAGGCTAAATGAAATTGCTTCAAGATGTTCTTGATCATTTTTTTTATATGGAAAGGTGTGTTTT
>VUQI01018045.1:7255-19955 GCA_015106735.1 Paratilapia polleni | reverse complement strand
GAAGGTGAGCACATGTGGCAGGAAACAGATCCACGGGCCTTTTTTTTGGGGGGGGGGTGAAGCCAGATGGAGAGAAAATACATTATACTGTGGCGTCTGCCCGTCTGAATCACTCGATTGTTCTTTTTATGTCTCTCGTGCTTTCTCTCCTCCAGTTTTTCCCTCTTTCCTTCCACGCTGTCCTCAGATAACTCACTTTCCCCTCCCTTCTTCAGCCTCTTTCTTACCTCCTGGCTCTCTCTCTCGTTCTCTTTCCTTCTATACATTTCAGTGTCGGTCGCCTGGGGCCCCTCTCAGCTATGGTGGCGGCGGGGGCCTCGGTGTCATTTACAAACTGTTCCAAACAAAAAACTCCATTCAACGCTGCACAAATGAGCAACTGCATATTCCACACACACTCAGCTTTAACTGAAAAACACACACGCAGATTTCCACGGGGCCCCAGAACGAATCCGTCACGCTTCCTCTTCTTTGTCTTAAAGTGTTTAATTAATGAATGATTTTTACACCCTGCTGACTTCTCCTGCTGGTGTTTCAAACCTTCTCAAAGCTCCATGCAAATACCTACAAAGATGTGACTGTTTGTGCTGTGAAACGGTTTAAGTAAAAGTCCATAATGAATATCGAGATTATTTCTGTAATTACTTAAAGACACACACACACACACACACACAAACACACACACACACACACAAATGACTATAGAAGTAAATACATGACAGCAAAGGTTTGAATAAAATGGAAAGAACACAAATTATGAAACAGAAGATGTGCAGGCGGACGTTTGAGTTTAGTAAACCTGCACTTTTTACAGGGTAAAATCAAACAGCAACAATAATATGACTAGAGTTCACCAAAAATAAAACCACCCCAAAAAATAATAATGAATTAAAAAGAAATAAATATAAGCATACCTCATTTTCCTGTTTGTTTAACTTATCTTTGCTTTTTTTTAATGTACCTTTTACCCTGAGTTCAGATTGAAGTAGATTATTTTGCATTTTGTACATTATCACGGCTCATATCAACTAATTTTTTTAATGCTATAGATCGAGTCCTAACCTAACAACAGATTTTTTTTAAAGGGTTGCATAAAAACATGTTTACATTTAGCAAAACTACATTTCTGAAGTTTTATTTCACAACTTTTACTCTTATTTTATTTATTTTTCCTGACTATTTCTTTTTTTATCAGGTGAATATTTTGGTGTGTATGCACTGTTTTTCTAAAGGTAGATTCTGGTAATTCTTGTGTTTTAATTTAACCTTTATTTAACCAGGTAAGTCATCAAGAAAACATTGTTATTGTAAATGGTGGCAAATGCCTCTTGAGGAAATTGGGGGTAGCTAAAAAGAAAATATCAAGAATTAAAAGATGAAAATATTTCAACACATAGGCTTCAGCCCCACCATGACCCTGAACCGGATAAGCAAAAGAGGGTGGATGAATTGAAATATTTCAACACACCCACTGGTAAAATGCTGCCACCTGGTGGTGAAAGTTTTAGTTAAATTTTGCAGAGGGTAATTACAAACAGTTCCTTTAGACAAGCAGAGAAAGCTACATTGCAAATGTGGCTCTGGACTTTTATTGAAAGAGGACAGGGTGTAACTGTCTTATTTTATAAGTCATAAAGAATTTTAACAGCCTGGCATGACAGACATCATAAACCATAAGTTGACTTTTGTCAAAAGCTCAGCTGCAATATTTAGGTCACACAGGCATACAGCTTTTCAAGTTTTTAATGATAAATTATCCTTTATCATCCAAAGAGTACACCCTGTAATGAATTCTTGCATAAGAATTTTTAATTTGAACTGTAATTTGAAGAAAAAGAATGAAGCATTTATGTATAAAATGTGTTAATTTAAGCAAAAAATTACATACAGTTTAAATCAAGTTTATACAGTAAAATCTATTTTGTAATTTATATGGGTTATCTTTTGCCGTTTAATTCATGTGCATAAAAAATGTGAAATTGTTGACTTTTTTTTATTTCAAAAACATACTGTTTCACCATAAATGTTTCAGTAAAATTTGAAAATGTATATTTGGGAATGTTTTTCCCTCTTGTGGTATCTTTTCTTATCTTTATTTAGCTTACTTTTATTATTTCAACTAACCATTTTTATTTATTTATTTTTTATTTGTTTGAACTACCTGTTTTTTAAAATCATCTTATTTAAGATGGTTGCTTTTATTGTTATTTTATTTATTTTATTGTTTTTAGAACATTTCAGGTAATATATCTCTGTTTCTCAGTCTTCTAGGCTAAATCACTTATCACTTAGTTAGCTTACCATCTTAGAGTTTTATTTGTTTATTTATTTATATTTCTGCAATTTCTGAAACGTACGTAATTCCTCCCCCACCCCGCCCCAAAAATCTTGGCCCAAATGGTCTTCTATACTTTTTTCTTAAGCTCTGGAGAACAATAGATCTCTATATCATATGAGCAGGTCCTCTCTTCAGCGCTTTCACTGTTTGGTGTTCTACAGATCTGTGGAGTGGCGCATGCGCGATGCAGCCAAAAAGAACAGACTGATGGGAACAGGAAGTCCAAAATGGCGATGGACGGAATGATGTCCACGTCCTCGGGTCTGTCTTACCACAGTGCCGGGGACTTTTACCCCAGAAAGTTCGGCCCGAAGCCGGACGTGGTGCCATCCGGGGTGACGGAGAGGAAGGTGGGGCCGCTGGATAAACCGGACATGGTGTCGGTGGATGTCCTCAACATCAAGGATTCAGGTTTGTTATGCTAGCAGGCTAACGGCTAACAACACGTATTCAATCAGCTGCTCCGGAGCTTACCGGCTGAAACGACACGAGCAGCGTGTTTAACGGCCGGTTTAAGCCACTTAGAGCTTTTGTCTCATTTTTGTGACGTTTGTAGCCAGATAATCCGTAAGTAGGAGGCAGTATAACTGCTGTACCGTCCCCACTGCCTCCGTTATTGGAAGAAGGTGTAGCAGGAGAACCTCCACCGGTTCCTTTGTTTTCTCACACATCCGATAGTAATGATCGCAGCGCTTTAAGACAAACTGGTTCATATTCAAAAGACAGGGACACGGTTTCTCCTGGCCGAGGAGTCAGCAGATCTTAATGGTAACTGCTGCTGAGATCCAACTGCTTTTCATCCCATTATTAAACAAAGAGTCTCTAATATCCGCTCGTTTCACCTGTAACTTAAGTATCCTGATGTTAAATTTTATAAGAAAAGCAGTTCCTTTTGATGTTGGTGGAGAAGCTGCAGGAAAAACTGGGGCACATGTTTTTGTCTCCTGCTGTATCAGGGTTGATATGAAATCAGCTGAAACTATTAAAACGTCCTCAGCATTTCTGGGTTAAGTCCAGTTTGGACCGCTTGTGTATTATCAGATAATTAACCAGTTTCTAACTCCTTAAAGACTCGTGAATCATTTGGAGGAAAAAATATTCTGTTGCTGCACAATAGAAGACATCAAATCCATATTCTAAGCTGGGACTGTTAAGATCTTTTTGTTTTTTGTTTTTAATATTGCTGCGCGATGAATATTATTTTTAATAAAGCCGTCTGAACGTGTGAACTCCAGAGATTTCAGGTCAGTTTCGTAATCTGACTCTGTTGGATTTCTATTTTCTTACATGGAACATTCGGGGCTGCAGTGCTTGTATTAAATGATTATTAAAATGATGTGGAAACATCTTCAGAATGATGCCTGAATGAATTATCTTTTGGAGAAAGTGATTATTTATCAACTAATTCATACAAGCTTCCCCACACGTGCGTGCCCAGTAACCTACTGCCACGAATACCCACTAATTCAGGGGAAACGCTGTACCGAGCCCTGGTCTGTCTTGCCTCTTGTTTCCCACCTGGTTAGATTGCTGTTGTGGCTGACCTTGACCTTGTCATGCAGCGGACTCTAGCGAGTGTCTCATCTATCCGTTGGACTCCTACTCCACCACCCTGGGCTGCAGCTGGTTATCCTGGTTTTGCTCTCTGGAGGATCACTCTAATCAGCAGGTGGAGAGCTGGTTTATGTGCAGCTGTGATGAGTTAACTGTGGCTGCAGAGCAGGAAAAAAGTACCACCAGCTGCAGTCCAAGGCAGTAAAGATTTAGTCCTTCTGACCGTCGGACAAGGGAGTCACTGGAGAGACAGCTGGACAACATTCAGGACCGTCAGCAGTGATCTGGACTGAACTTTCTTAAAATATTTCCTGCATAGAGGAATTTTTAGTGACCCCCACCAAAAGAGACCCCCCCCCCCAAAAAAAAAACCCTTCTCCCTCTCCTGATGTTGTAAATATCATGTAACATGTCCATCATATAAGGTTATAATCGCCAAGGTTATTATAGTTAACTAAAACTAAACTAAAACTAGATATGAAAAAACATTTTAGTTAACTAAAATAAAAATAAAAACTAGACTTTTGAAAAAAAATTAAAACTAACTGAAACGATTTTGTGAACTTGGAACACAAACTAAAATAAAATAAAAATATAGAGGAAATATCCTTAGTTTCAGTATTTGTTAATTTGGTAAAATTTGTTATCACAACTTCCCTGATGAGGCTTTGATGGACATGTTCATTGAGACTTTGAATGTCTACAAGACTGTGAGTCAACTGCTTTCATGAAGCTCTTCATATTGTAATATCCAGACTGATTTTCCTAAATCTTGGCTCTGCCCTAAATACAATAATACTTAAAAAGACTAAAACTAACACTGAGACTAATAAAAACTAAACTAAAACTAAACATTTTCAAACAATAAAAACGAAACTGAAACGAGCAAACCCACTCTGGGAACTAACTGAAACTAAACTGAATAAAGAACAAAAAGTCAAAACAAAATAAAAATACAAACTAATAAGAAAATATAAAACTATAATAACTCTGATAATCGCACTCAGTCCTCCTTTGGTCGTTGTGCGTCAGTTTTCTTGTGTTGTAACGCACCGACTGTGATTTTGTCGTCCACAGACGTCCCGATGCACAGGAAGAAGCACGAGCACGACACCTACGTCCTGGTGAGTTTCCTCTGAAGGTTTCAGACTCAATATTTTGTCTTTTATCTCTTCAGCTCTCCAGTAGTTCACGTAGACTCATACAAAGTCAAACTAAACCAATACCGAAGCCAAGCAGTGGTGGTTTGAACACAGAGACGTTATTTTGGGAGAATCTGCTTAAATTCAGAAAGAAGTGGTTCTGATCGGTGTGAAACTGGACTGTGAAAGATGGCTCAGAGTCCCGAGCTGAAGTCCTGAGCTGAGGCCTTAGCTGCTGCACTGATGGTGTGGTTCAAGGGAAATAACCTTTCGGGCAAAACAATCTCAACAATCAGCATCACACGGCTGCACTTTGTCCTTTAGTTTCTGTTCATGTCTTTAAAGACTGTTGGGGAGTAAATTTTTAGGACTTTGTGGGTTTGTAGGAGTTTGTACACAGAAGCTGGATGGAGCTTTAATTAAGCCTGTAGTGTGTAAAACAAGGCAGGCACTGGTAGGAAAAATGGAACATTTTATTTCAAATTAAAAATACTCTTTGGGGACTTTTAAAATAAATTGTAACAGTAAAGTTTCTGCAGTGTGTTGTGTTTGTTTTCTGTGTTTCACCTGAATTTAACCCTTTATTGACCAAAATTCCAATGTTTCTGCTTCTCCACACCTCCCTCTGGCTCCGCCCTGTGTGTGCATCAATTCTTACCTGTGAATGGAGCATGGCCGCACGCGATTCCACTGACGTACCGTAAAGCTCCGTAAAGCTCGTCTTCTCATCTTTCAGAAACCGGATTCAAACGCTTTCTTTTCCGTTGGACCGGCAGCGGGCCCATTTTACAAGGGCTCTTTAAATTACAGTAACAGAGTTATGGTACAGGCTCTTTAAATTACGGAAACGGCATTTAGGGAATTTACGGTAATTTAAAGAGCCCTTGTAAAATGGGCCAGTCGACGGTCAATAAACAGTTAGGCACAAGTTTGGATTTTTGGGGGTTGGAGGAGTTATATTTGTGTTTTAATACATTAACAGCAGGTACATTCGTCATCCGAGGACATCGAAAAGCTGCAAACTGTCTGAGTTAATTTGCCGTCACGTCTCAGGACCAGCTTCTTTAAAACATCGCTCTCCTGCAGAATTTTAATGAAGAGGCTGAAACATGATTTGCTTGCAGTTTTAAGCTTAAGGGGTCGTTCGGGTTGCCCGTCACAGACCAGGGTCCTGTTCCAGAAATCAGGTTTAGTGAGTTTGTTAACCCTGAGATGAGGGAAACACCAGAAAGAGAGCTAACCTAAACCAGTCTGTGTCAAAACGCACACTGGAGCGCTTTAATCTGCAGAAACACTGAAATCCTGGTCAGACAGCCTCTCAGTTCCTTAGTCTTTCAGTCAGTCATCAGTTTAACCTTCAAGTGATGGAAAGTTGTGTGAAATGTATGTTTGCTGTGATTTTATTGTAGTTTTCCACTTCAGATTACTGCATTGTGACGTTTCTTTGGATTCAGTTTGAAACAGAAACATGGAAGTTAAATTTAAATGTGTGGAGTCGACACACGTGGCCAACGCCGTTGCGTGATGTGCCTGCAATTTTGCAGTGGAGTTTTCTTTCTTCTGGATTCGAAAAATTGCGACAGAAGAAGAAGAAGAAGAAGTGGCTGAATGTGCATCAGAGGAAACGACGGTACCTAACGGGCCAATCACAGACGTGGCGGGATGCGTCGACGCGACATGTAGTTACATTTCGGGGTAGGGTTTCATCGATGGTGTAGATTTAACACAGAAGCAGAAGTCCCACTCAAAGGATGAAGAACAGCCTGATTTCACTGTAATGTGTTTTTGTTCAGCATTACGGAGTCACCGGTTCATCTGTGTGCTGGAGTTAAAGTGATTCTGGCACACTGAAATGCATAAATCAAACACACTTTAAGTTTTTGTCTTTCTAGTTTTATTAAAACAAAGAAAATGATTTTTGTTAGACGAGGATCGTCTAAATAAACGTAATTTTATTCGTACGTTTTGTTCTTAAACAGACGGGCTCTCCTGAATGAGGAGAGCGCTGGGACTGCTTTGCTTGAAGCACACTTACGGATTAAATTCAGTAGAACAAAAATCCTGGTTTGATTTGCTGTAACTGGTTAAAGTTGCTTAAAGTCTCATTTTTTATTTTGTCATTGTTTGAGACGTCTGTAATATATGAAAACAGTCTTCCTCTGACGCTGTGTTAGTGTGACTGCCCTCCTGTCGTCCTCCTGAACCTTTAAACTGTTTCCTCGTGAGTTTTAATGAAGTTATTCTGTAGGCTCCCATGAAGCTGAAATAAATGTGCTACAGCTCACGACCACATGGTGGCAGCACAGGTCAACGTTTGCCTCCTGCTCTGCTTTTCTGTCCCGGACTTCCTGGACCTGGTTGTAGTTTAATTTAACTGATGGCTGCACAGAAGCGTTTGATTTTGCTTCTGATGACTCTCCCTCGTGTGTTTTTAATTTTCAGGGAACTATTCACCCGTTCAGGAAGACGCACAGATCCATCTTTGGGAAACTTCTGCAGGAATTCCGACTGGTGGCCTCAGACAGACGAGTAAGTGATGAAATGTGTCTCTAAAAAGTCACTCGGTAACTGCTTGTGTCCTCTCTGGGGTTTTGGGGCTTCAGTTTTTTTTTTGGCCTCCTCTTGTGTTCACTCGGTGGCGATCATCTGGAAGATCCTCACGTTATAATCCTGTTAAGCTGGTTAGATGTTGTGTGTCATACATGGAGCCCAGCCCAAACACCTCCTGTAATCCTGTTTTCCTAGAAGGTCACCGTGTTCTGGCCGGGGTGAAACCCTCAGAGTAAAACACCATCAGCCATGAGCCGATTTCACGTTCTTTACCTCGTTAAAGTTTCTCAGAGTGCCATCAGGGCCACTGTTCACCTGCTTTCTGCTGTCGTCTTTTTCATCGCTGCTTTCAGGTTGAAATTTAGAATATTTGCCCTGTTTGGAAGATTAAATCGAGAAAACGTTTTTAGTATCAAACACTCCCCTCAAACTTCCAGGACTCAGTCTGTGGCTCAGTGTACTTTCTAACCCACCAAGTTTGAACTGGTAGAATCTGTTTAGAAACCTTTCCAGTCACTTACGCGTCTGGTTTTATTATTTCTTTCACACTGCAGCCTGGTGGTGTATAATGACTCTTCTTTCAGGATTTTACTCTGTAGTTGACCTATTCTCCTCATTTCCGGCTCCGTATTTTTATTCTTGGACTCTTCCACAGTAGCTCTGTGGTGTCTAAAAATTATGTCTGCATACATACAAATACATGCAGAAATCTTAGGCAAGGGACGAGATTTCTAGTACCTGAAATCTTCTGGTTTCCGTTTGTACTCCGTTGTTGTTGTTGTAGTAGTAGTAGTAGTAGTAGTATTTACCATTCACGTTTGCGCTGGCTTTGGTTGCATGCAGATAAACAGTTTATGTGGAGAGTGAAAAAGGGATTGCAGCTTGTTTAAATTCATCTACATTCATAAACAATGACCGCTGACAGGAACAGGAAGTCTCGAAACGCATCTGGATGTCCTGGACACACCTGAAGCCCTAAAAAGAAAACTGACACATGTCTGCTGAGACGAGTGGATGGGTTGCCAGATTAAAGGTGTGGATGAATCGTCTGTTTAGTCATTTTGTGGTGATCAGCGCCTTTTAATTTAAAATATCCTCTATGTCACACATACGCCAAGAATGACCAAATCTTTAAAAGCAAATGGCGACACTCACCAGTGTCACCCACACCAGGAGGTGAGTGTCTGCCGTCAGCCTGTCAGCCCTCGACAGCACATTTAAAAGTTCATTAGGTCACTGACCATGCTCGGTCTGGATCCAGATAATCCTTAAACACCAAACATCAAGCCTTGAAACCAGCCCTCCATCGACCCAGCTGTACAACAGTTTTCCACCACCTCTGACTGGAGTTTCCAGCACAAACTCTGAGAGAGAGATCACTACTCGAGGGACCAAATCTGGACAGATTTAACTCGGAGGTCTTACTTCAGTCAGTCAGGTCCGTTTGTTTGTAATCACCTGCTAACCAAAGTGCTGCGTGCAGGGATGCACAGGCCGGCTTGTTCAGCGCAGTTCTACATTGTTCTACATTTACTACACAAACAGCACATGCGCCCATGAGGCATCCAGATCAGAAGCTTGAACCGCCACGGCTGGCTGCTTTCAACACGAAGGAGCAGCGGCTCTGCTCCAAACTCCTCAGCCTGTCTGTAAAGGCAGGCCAGGCCTGGGAGGGCAGCTCATAGGCGAGTGTTTAGTGGCCGGGCCTGAATTCATGGGACGTGGCCAGGCACGGATCCACCAGCTGCGGGGGCACTGGCTGGTGTTGGGTACTATGTGGAGGCATGCAAAGGCGGGGGGCCTAGGTGTGTCAGCCCCCAGTATTTACAGACTGCTGGGACAGTGAGAAACACGGCCTATTAACACTCGTATCAGAACAGCACTGAGTATCAACAGATTCCCAAAGCAGAGGTTTCAGTATCGTATTGCAACAGGAAAAAATGTGCATACAGCTGGTTCAGGGATTGGACCAAGAGCCGGTCCCTTTGTGGGGTTGCAGGTTGCCAGTTAAAATTTGTGTAATCCAAGTGTGGATGGATATGCAAAGTGTTTCCAGTCTTTGTGAAAAACATAGTGATATAAAGTAATACAGAATGGTCCTTTGAGCCAGAATAGTTTGACTATTCAACTCAACAGATAAATTAACCAGAGAGCTCAAATCTTCTTCTGAAAGTTCCTAAATCTGAACAGGAACACTTCACTGATTAAACTAAATAATAAAAAAAATCTGGTTCAGTGACAAGAAGGCTTTCCCAGTTTGTATCCCAGATACAAGCATGGGAGTTTCTATTAGTAGTGATGCAATCTGTGTAGTTAAAATTACAGTGCTTCAGACACAGCGTTACACAGACGTGTAGGTTATTCGTGCCTTATTTTTCTGATTCTGGCACCAGACTTCCCTTAAACCAGCGTCCGGTTCACGCTGTCTGCTGTAGGTGTCTCATCGGCATCTCTCACCCTTTTTACAGCACACCTTTATGAGGCTTTAAATCCCAGGAAAGGTACTTGTGTGGCTGCAGGCAGCTATCCCACCCGTAAACATAAATTAAATATTCCACAACAACAACATTATTAAACTCGCCACCGTGAAAACAGGGAACAGAAGCAGAGTTTGTCCTGATTTCTGGTTATAAATAAAAATACAATTAGAGTGCATTAAAAAAGTAGGAGAGCCAAAACAAAAGAGGGACAGATGTGGAGCTAAAAATGCTCCAGAACAAGACAAAAAAAGCCAAAACACTGAAGGCATGGCAATGAATGTGAAAGGATTATGTGTGTGTGTGTGTGTGTGTCAGCGTTATTGTGCTATAATCCACTTTGACTATACACTAGCAGGGGGTCTGGCTTCCCTGTAGAGCCTGGGATTGGATTATGCGGTGTCGTACACGGCTTAGGGACCAAACACGGTTCAAAGCAGCGAAAGTTGAGATGTGCTTCCTCAGCGCCTCGCCTCCCATCTCTGCTTACCTCTCGTGTTTGTGAAATAAAGCTTGTCAACATCTGATTTCAGGTTTTTACAGCTTGATGCAGATTTTTCTTGCAGCACAGACTCTGATCGCTGATGTTTTGTGCTCATATCATCTTTAAATCTGGACGTTTTATGCCAAAAATGTTGAACTCAAGCCTGTGAAACTGAGCCAGCGTCTCACTCTGGGCCTGAATATACCTTAAAGTGAATGTATATCCGGGACCACCTAGAAGACGGTGGGCTGGTCTGATGAATCACGTCTTCCTTTACATTTTCTTTTAGATGGCTGGGTGTGTGTTTACCCAGGGAAGAGTTTATTGCAGTGTTCTGCAGGAAAACTTTAGGTTCAAGGGCCTGTACTACAAACCGAGTTCAACATACTCAGGATAACTTTTCCTTATCTGGCTTTGCTTCCTAATATCAAACTAAGTGGTCACACAAAGGTGGTCATCAACTCGATAAGTCACCACAGGGTCTCCCAGTCCAGCTACGAGCAAGTTCACATAAAAGAGGCCAAAAGGTGCAACTGTGCCAGTTAATAGACTTACCCAAGGCTAAATTCATATTTCAAAACTGGGAGGAACCCCCACTTAAATGCTTCCCATAAGAAGGATTTATACTCGTCAGTGGGGATACTTTCAGTGAACTGAACTGTAGGTCCCTTCCATTGTCAGACTGTGTTTTATCGTTCTCCTCCAGCTGTAATTTCTGCTCTGTCCGTCATTATTTTGGTGGCTTTTGTTTTCTCTAGTCTCCCTTCTGCTTGTTAACTCTCCTGCTTTTAGCCTTCTCCTTCAGTTCCCAAAATGAAACAAACACTGAGAGTTAAAAATGGTCCAAATTCTTTCACCTCCAATCAATGATCAGTGTGGCTGTTCTTCCAGGTATTACAATAAAGCTTAACATCCAGGTACCCATGAAAAAGAGGATTTGAGTATTTCTAAAAAATTAAAACCTGCAGATCTGCTGTAACTTTGGATGTAAACAAAGAAGGATAACTAAATGCTGGAGAGGACGAGAATGACCACTGAGTAGTCTTTGGGGATTCGTGGTTATCTTATCCAACGCAGGAGACATTTAGACCTGGAAAAAGAGGTTCTCCCAGTTTGGCTTTAGCTCATGTTTGTGGAGCTGGAGGTCATCAGTCACTGCTGCAGCAACAAAATGTCCTGATGAAGCTGAACGGGGACATCAGGAAGGATACGACTGCAGGACAGCAGAGAGACCGGGAGGGAGGAAAGGACCTCTGCTGCTGCAAACGAGTGGGGAAACTCGTCTGCAGCCGCCGCCACCGCCGCTGCTTCATTATGTAAGTAGGTTTATTTTGAGAGGAGAACACAGCCGCCCTGGAGACAGAGAGGCCTGACAGCTCGGGTCTGAGCGGCGCACAGGGAGCAGCAGAGGTCGTTTCTTGTGTTTTAATTGCCACCAAAAGCGAGCCTCGACGGGTTTCTGCGGCGTCACGCTGCAGGTTTCACTACAAAAAAAAAATCCCATAATTCCCCTCTGCACACATTCCCAAGGCTAATATGAGTCACACCTCTGCTCACCATGATGACACACATGTGCCCGGCGCTGCCCAATGATGCTGCAGTGTGCCACGGCGCTTGCTGATGATGTAATCAAGCCTGGCATCAGCAGCGACTCCTGATTTTAATACAGTACCTGGCGACTGAGCCGCTGCGGCTCTGTCACTCCAATGTCACATGTAACCTCAATATGTTGGCACGCCGTCACGCCGTGGGAAGGCCAGGCGAAGCGAGGCAAGACGAGGCCACTGACGGACAAACGGGGGCAGCAGAGCGTCGCGATGTGACCGCCGCGCGCTCTCCTCTGGGCACTCTGTGTGCATACGTGAAGGGAAGAGGAGGGGGTTGGGAATGTTTTGGCCCGAGTGCTGTCTCTATGTTTGCACACACACGCACGCACACACACACACACACACACGCTGAAGGTCTCCCATGCCTGTCGCTGGCTAGTGCTGTCACCAGACGCCCCAGTGCTGTCATAACACAGCACACCACAGTAATTGTAGATTTCACAGCACTCGCCGCTCCCCACCATATATGACTCCAACACGAAGTGACAGGTCAGGACACAAACACACACACACACACTCGCCTTGTTCCATTTCTTGTTCCTCTCCCC
>VUQI01018040.1:7113-22788 GCA_015106735.1 Paratilapia polleni | reverse complement strand
TTATCTCAGGGTTAAGTCTTTCTTTTCCCAAGCACACCCAACCAGTTTACAACATACACACCACAAACATAACTAAGTTTCTTACCAAAGTATGATCAGGAATCCTGATATCCATCAGCATGTCCACAGGGAAAAAAAATTCTCCACCTTACAGTCTCCTTCACTTACATTTGAGTGATTGATGTGTGCGATGGTCCAAAACAAACAGGAGCCTCCGAGGAAGAGATGCTGTGCTTTTTGGAAACCTTATTTCCTTGTTTTGCTTTAGAAATTCTGTTGGCAATTTGTGTGGAAATTTTTCTAGTTTGACCACGTTATCTCACTGAGTGGATTACTTCATATTAGAAGTCTGGGAAAACAAAGCCCAAATGTAAGTTACGGCATCAGACTTCAGCTTGTCGGTCCTGACTCAAACAGTCTCTCCTCCACACAGTCCTCATTTATAAAGTACTCTACAAATCCATTACAGCTAACTGGTGGATTCTCCTGTTTCAGTGCAGCTAGCCAACAATGAAGAACCATTTACTGCTTAAGAGACAAAGAATGAAAGTGGACAGCCTTTCCCTGGTTTTTAACATAAAACTCATTGTTGCAGCCAGGGGCAGTACAAAAGTGACCCCCCTTAGACTGCTTTTTAGTTTTAGTTTCTTTGTTTTCCACTGAGTTATTGGTTCTGTCACTAGTTAGCTAGAGTAAACTAACGTAGGACTGTTAGCAGCAACCAACCAACCAACCCAGTGACGTCACATTCTGTACTCAGACAAGATGGAAACATGCTCTAAAAACTGTAACTTTAAACACTTATTTTTTTAAATCCAGCTTCACAGACAGTGTTAAATTTGTGGCAGTTTTTAGAGTAGGTATTCATGGTATAAAATAGACTTAATACATGTAGTGTTTCATGTCCACTTTAAAAGTGGTCTGACCCTATAAACCAGTCTAAAATACCTTTGTGAAACCAGCCCTTGGTATAAGCCCTGCTGGTGTGCTTGCTGCCGTGTGTGCTTCTACGGATGCTGCCAGAAAATTAGAATTCATTTATTTGTTGCTTAAAAATATAAGTTCTTGTCAGTTTGAAATATTTATTTTCATTAATTTTTCGGACAGAGCCAGGCTAGCTGTTTCCCTGTGCTCTGTAGCTTTTTACGTAACTAAGCTAATGTAGCTTCAGGTTTAAGGGACAAATGTTTGAGTGGTATTAATTTACTCATCAAATTTTGGCAAGAAGTACATTCATCACATACATTTTAAAGAACAAGGCATGTAACCCATTACTTTCACTTTAAGTTCAAAAAGTTCTTAATCTCAGCAATGTTCTTTGTCACTTTCATAATTATTAGTTTAATTGACCCACAGTACCATATGTGAACATTCCTGGCATCTATTTTTGATAAGTTATCAGATGATAGCACTGATGTGAAAACACCAACATGGGTGTTAATGCTGTTTGTGCAGATAAAAAAAATGGAGGGCTTCAGATCTTTACAGATAAAAGAGGGGTGCATAATGTTCTGGCATAAGTGGTGTTATGATGTACATCTCCTATGGAGTCATTAGTGCATCAGTAATAGTGAAACAATGAGGGATATTTTTAATGATCACAATCAGTGAGTATCACTTTAATGGTTCAGAATTCAGAGATGTGCTGGTTACATCTTGAGATAGATTGTATATTGTTGTGTTCTCTATATGTGGCAGTGCATATAGGTAGATAATGTACATGCTGTTCATCACAGCAGCAGCTTCACTTGATCATTATTTGGGCCTTTGATGTATTTTTGATGATGGTGGTGATTGACGCAGCTTTTATGTACACACGCAAACACAAACACTTCCTCCTACTCATCTCCAAATGAGAGCTCCTGTATTTTCTACCATTAACACGTCATTCCATATGGCATCATTACATATGGCATCATTACATGTGTGTACATGAAGTATCTTAATGCATTTGTGTTTGTTTGGAACGATCCCCCTGGGATGTTATCGGTCCATCTTCTGCTTGTTCCATTTGTGCGGTACAGTAGGCCCTCACCCACTCATGTATGCATGTGTGTGTATATGTGTGTCTCTCTTTTTTGTTGTTTTTGGGGTTTTTTTGACTCATCTGTTCATAATGCCCTCCATTATAAACAACAATGGCTTTTAAAAATCACTGCTGGATTTTGCATCTTCACCTGCCTTGTCACTTGTGACTAATGGACATCACTTCCGAGTGCCTAACCACATTAATGTGAGCAGTGGGACTGGGCTGCCGGCTTATGTAATACTGCCAGCACAGTTTTCTGCCTCCAAATTCCCTGTCTCTCTCTCTCTCTCTCTCTCTCTCTCTCTCTCTCTCTGTCTCTCTCTCTCTCTCTCTCTCTCTCTCTGTCTCTCTCTCTCTCCCTCTAACCCTCTATGTCTCTCGCCCTCTCCCGGCTTGCCTGATGTGATGTGATCTGGCTTCGTTGCCTAGCAGCCATCCCCTTGTTTGAGTAACTGGGGAAGTGGAGAGATATCTGGTCTTCTTAAAACCACACATATACACTGGGAAGACACACACAGCCACTACACACACACACACACAGTGAGAGTCAGATAATGTTCCTGTTGTGTGGTTTTACAGGTTTGACACTGTCTGTTTGATGTCTGCTGCTGCCGTGTGAGGTATGAGCCAGCTATAATCAATGTCTCGAGCTGGTGTAAATTGATTTGTGTTATGGGAAGAGTCCCTGCCTTTACTCTCAGAAAAAAAAAGGTGTCTGTTTCTCTCTCTCCCTGCAGGGCTGCAAGCACTACCTTCTCTGTCTTTTTTTTTTAAAACAACGCCCACGTCCCCATCGCTCTCTGCATGAAAATCCCTCATTCATCAATACTTCGATTTTTGGGTGTTAGAGATTATCTATCACTGTCGCCTTCTTTCTGCCGCCCGAAAAGTCTATTTTTACTTTTTTCTCTCCTCACTCACCGACTCTCCCTTGTTCCGTTCTCTCCTCATTAGCACCGTGTGAGACACCTACACAGGGGCTTCAGGAGATGAATGATCTAATCCTCAGAGGGGAAGGAGTGAAATATTACATGGTGCACTCACACATGCACAAAGATGCACACATACACTGACAATGAGAGACACATGATGAACTCATTTTGAGGTACAGTAAAAGTACATATGCTTAAATCCACACTCGCAACCACACACGCGCACACATACACACACACATGTCACAGTCTTGACAGATCTGGTAAAAGGAGACAGATTAATGGAGGAAGCGGCCCACTACAAAGTCTTTCAGAATGAAAATGGGCAGATGAAGTTTTTTTCACTGTGATGTCAAAGCACCTATGCACACCACTCTGGTGTCACTTTTATGCCTGAGCAACACACCCTCCACACCTCATGATAAACAAGCATATAACTGGCAATCAACTGCGGTGACCACTTTGAGTGAGGTTTGTACAGCGGTATTCAGGTCATGAATGTGGATGCCACCCCAACAGGGGGCATATGGAGGACATGGGCTGGGTGGTGCTGCCCCTGCAGGGTGCCAACAAGGAAACCATAAACCATCACTGTGATGGCCAAACAAGGCCGTGGAGTCATGGATGGGTGAGGGGTGTGATGGAGGTCATGAGGATCAGATGTGGTTCCATAATCTCATTTATTAATAAAATGACAGATGCGTCATAGTTGATCCCCAAGGAGAAAATGTGTTTGAGCGCTTTGTGTTCACATATTGACAAAAGAATGTATTCAAAATGCTGTAAGAATTATTTGTAAAGCAAAATCTTTTGACATGATTGAGCACTTTCCAAAGATTTTTCAGTAAAAATCCTCAATAAATGTTTTCCAATAATGTCATTATGACTTACATTATCACTGTTGTTTATAGCTCTTGCCATCTACCTGAATCAATATACTGTAGGCTATAATGAAAATGCATCATTATAAAGTCTATGAGAGTCATTTTCACAGGTAGGCTAAAAGAATTATCTGACATCTTTTCATGTGACTACTTACTTTCTGCTGACTTACTGTGCTAGCTAGTAGGCATTTAGCTCAACCTAGCATAAAGACTGAAAATTCTGGATTTAACAGGGAGGTAATGAAGAGAATCTAATATGGGAGAAATATGGTCTCTCTTTCTAGTCCCTGTCAGTACTCCTGCTGCAGAATTCTGGATTAACTGAAGGCTTTTCAGCGAGCTTTTAGAACAACGTGATAATGAATTATAATAGTCCAGCCTAGAAGTAAGAAATGCACAAACTAGTTTTTCAGCATCACTCTGAGACAGGATGTTTTTAATTTTAGAGTTATTGCGCAAATGCAAGAAAACAGTCCTACATATTTGTTTAATATGAGTGTTGAAGGACATATCCTGGTCAAAAATGACTCCTCACAGTGTCACTGGAGGTCAAGGTAATGCCATCCAGAGTAAGTATCTGGTTAGACACCATGTAGGGCCGAATACAATAGCTTCAGTTTCATCTGAATATAGTAGTAAGAAATTAGAGGTCATCCAGGCCTTTATATCTTTAAGACATGCATGTAGTTTAACTAATGGGTGTTTGTCATCTGGCTTCATAGATAGATAAAGTTGGGTATCATCTGCATAGCAATGAAAATGTATGCTATGCCCCCTAATAATACTCCCTAAGGGAAGCATGTATAATGTAAAAAGAATTGGTCCCAGCACAGAACCCTGAGGAACTCCATAATTAACTTTAGAGTGTGAAGAAGACTCCTCATTTACACACACAAATCTGAGTCTATTAGATTGATATGATACAAACCACTGCAGTGCAATTCCTTTAATACCCTAGGTATGTTCAAATCCCTGTAGTAAAATATTGTGGCCAACGGTATCAAACACTGTACTGAGGTCTAACAGGACAAGCATAGAGATGAGTTCACTGTCTGAAGCCATAAGAAGATCATTCATAACCTTCACTAGAGCTGTTTCTGTATTGTGATGAATTCTGAAGCCTGACTGAAACTCTTCAAATAAACCATTCGTCTGAAGATGATCAGTCAGGTGTTTTACAACTAATCTTTCAAGAATATTTTGAAATAAAAGGAAGGTTAGAGATCGGCCTATAATTAGCTAAGACAGTTGGGTCAAGAGAAGGCTTTTTAAGTAATGGTTTAATTACTGCCATCTTAAAGGCCTGTGGTACGTAGCCCATTAATAAAGATATTTAACACACTGTAAAATTCCAGGTTTTGGCAGTTACTCCACATGGCCAAGAAATTGTTTTTTAAGTTATGTTTTTTCAAAATGCAAAACAGATTTCATAAGATACGCTGGCTCTAAATTCACATTTAACAGACAGGTATCAGAACTGTATCTATTTTAGTGTATATTCCATCGCATAAGGCTGGCTCCAAACGAGATCCCCATAGACTCTCATTTTAAAATTCCCAAATCTACAGCCAAAAAAGCATGTTTACAGCCTGGTATGAACAACAGTTTGGGCCACTATTGACAGATGGTTGCAGACACTGTCAGCTACCTATGGATGCAGCTTGCTAACCTTCCTAGCATTAATAACTTAGCACTACATCCTCTTATCTGAATATGGCCACTTCTGGCTCCAAAAAAACAATAGCAGCAGCAACCAAAATGCTAAAGTTGAGGCTTCAAAACAGTCAAAAAGTCACTGGGTGACATCACAGTGGTGTCATCTTATATATACAGTCTATGTTTCAAATACTGTTTTTACACTTTTTTTTTTGTTTTTGGGCTTTGCCAGCCACCAGAATATCTGATATTCCTGATATTTAATGATATGAAATAGGTGTTAAATTACTCTCACGTTGTTGCCATCCTGCCATCAGCCTAATTTTTTGGACATGCTCTGGTGCTCATTTATGACGCTGAAATTTTCAAGCAAGCAGGCCTAATAACACCACAGTAAACAGCAGCCTGGCCAGCAGTTTGTTCTCTTTCATCAATCACCAGACCCGCAAACCTGATAGCCTTCCAGTGCTGTTGGTCCACGTTCCACACACACACGGCGACAGTGCCAGCACCATTACCCACTTAAACAATGACCCCCTTGTTCACTAACAGTCGCTTGTTGGAGCTGATTAAATTTTTAAATGTCATTTAATAGAAGTGTAATGTAGCTCCTGTGTGTCTGTCAGCAGCTTGAGGGGGGCGGTGAAAGGCTACCTGGTTAACCTCCTGGTGTGCCACACTGCCTGCTAAATTCCTCGGTCATCACCCTTAGTGTGGGCTGTAGTGATGAGAGTAAATGTGCAGCACCTTCTGAACCTGTAACCTCTTGTTTGACCTCACTGCTGGTTTTTCAAGGTCCTCGTGTTATATGGAAGGGGAGATGAAGCCTGGCTGATTCTCCAGTATTGCAGAGTCATTCTAGCTTAACATAATGTCAGCGAATAAACAATGGCTGCACTGTTTAAGTGTTTATTTGTTTGGAGACCTTTAGCTGGGACTCAGCAAACCAATAATAAACCAGTGCTGGCTTAGAGTATTTTTAAGTAACCTCACATTCTTTGAAAATTCCAGCAGCCAGCCTTCGTCATCACTCCAGAGCTGGGTCACATTTTCTCAGCATGCTGTCTAGAGCTAGCTCTTAATTTGACATCCTCAACTCTGGCCCAGCAGTGCAGCTGAGTAGCATGGTCAACTCTTGTTGTAAGCTGCCAAAAACACAGATTTATTCCAGACGTTCGCCGATGCGCTACACTGCTTCCCGAATGACGACCGGATCTCATTAAGCTGTTCCCGGAAAGAGGAGTAGATGTTTGGGCTGCTTGTACGACCTGCCTTGACAGATGTTCTTGTGCCCTTTAAATGATTCCACTGTGCCAACACAGCTCACATCTTAAATCATGCTTTCCCGCCACCCTTCAAATGAAAAACTAGCACAGATGAAAAAGGATAATGTGTGTGTGGTAGGATTTGTGGTGTTACTGTGGTGTTTGTTAATCGTCAGGTTTTATTTATATGTAAACATTATCCCATACATCAGTGATTATTTAAAAAAAAAATTATACATTGAGTTAAAATGTATATGTATATATTGGAATATGTACGTGATGCACAGTTATTAGCCCACAGAACCTTTAAGAAATGTGTATGTGTGCACATTTGCAGGTTTGCGCATCAGCTTGCAAGTGCGTTTTTAAAAAGCAAAGGATCACAAGTGCAAGTGCATTAGTTGCATTGCACAGATGCATGCATGTTTATTTTAATGCAGCGTGTGTCTACGAAAGTGAGCTTGATTGACAACGGAAGAGCGGGTGCCTGGCCGTGCCTGTGGTCGAGGCAGGCTGTGGGAAATGGAGGGTGTTAAGTCGTCAGTATGAGGCATATGTCAGAGATCAGTGCTGGACTGTGGAGATCATTGAGATGAGAAGGGAGGAAGGGCACCAGGGGTTGAGGGAGACAGAGATTACTGGCGGCTTGGTGCCTTGACCACAAGCCGTTCTGGCTGCTCATTACACACAAACAAACACACACACACACACACACATCTCTCCTACTGTATCTTCCTCAAAAGCGCAGAATACAGAGGTCCAGCCCTCCAGAGGGTCCATGCAAAGCCCCGTGTTAATAAGATTGTCTTCCACTCTGAGTGGTAGTGCACGCTCCTTTGTTCCTTTGTCTCTGGAATAATGACAAGGGGAATAAGAGACCAGCTCTTGAACCTCATCAAGCTTTTAAGTGTCAGCAACAGAAGGAAAACAGAGTTGGGGGATTTAACTGTGATAACGCTGCAAACTGCTTCCATGAATGCTGTCCCAAATAGGACACTCATGTTAAGACATGTAAAAAATTCAGTCGGATGCCTCAGAAGTAGCAAGTAACCTCTTACACAGCAGTCAGTGGTATTTTTTGTTACCTCACAGATGTTTACTGTCTGCTTGGAATGATAATGTGAAAAATCATTGTGGAAATCCTCTGTTTTAACACCAGACCCATTATGTCACTCCCACTACATAGACTACGGCAGCAAAAAGTGCATTTTAACAGATGTTTTTTTTAGTGTCGTTTGGCCATTCAGGAAAACAATAAGCTGTAAACACAACACTGACATATAATCGGCTATATTAAGTTGAAATGGTAAGTGGGTAATAAGAAGCAAGGATTCATTTGGTCGTGCTTATGGCCACCTAACCAATAAAACTCTAATATTCACCCTCTGTTTTTGGTCTCCACCAACCCTTTATAGTCACTTTTTACCTGCTAAATGCTTCCCTATATGTTCAGATGAAAAGTTTGTTAGTCTGCTGTTTGGTGTTGCACACATGGCACACAATGAGGCTTAAGGGAGCTTCTACATTGGAAAACTGATGAGCCACAAATTTGGGGGCGTTAACAACCAAAACAAAGTGCTGAAAACCCCTAAAATACTTCACAGAACCGAAGGAAAATGCAACTGTGTGATTACGTGAAGGCATCTGATCCACTGTGAATATCAAAATATCAGTTAGTGTTCAACTAGCAAAGAAAACGAGATGAGAGGAGACATGTTTGTAGTTATGGTTTGGAAAAGTGAGGTAACTACTGGTGCTGAGACACTTGATGGGAAATTAGTAGATTCTAGTTGAGTGTCTTCCAAATGGGCCCAAAATTAGTTAAGATCTTCCCTCATAATTTGACTTCTTTTCTATGAAGCAGCTTTAACATTATTGTTTGTTAATGCCATTATATTGCTATTCATGCTCGACACAACACTCAAATAGCTTAACAAAGTGGGCTTTAACCCTCGGATCTCATTAGCAGAGTCTGGCTGGGCTGAAGAGATGAGTATAAGTCTGTGCTCCCTCAACAACTGGTCATAGCACAAACACTGCTGCTCTAAGTCTTTGCACATGAAGTAGTGCATGCATGCTCAGCAAAACCCTTGTCTCAATAAATAACAGTGTCCAGATTGCTACCAATAACAGTTTGTTTGTTATACCGGTACCTATCCCCTGTTGCGTGGTAATCTACACCAGCATTATGTTCACTTAGAGGTGATTCCTATCTGTGCTGTTCTCCGTGTCCCAACATTATTGGCTGTGCTTGTTTGTTTCGTTGAAAGAAAGAGCGAGTATGCAGAGTAGGTAGCGATAAGAATAGCTGTTTTATTGTGTGCCACTGCCTTGGCCTCTAATACCGAATGTGTTATCTGAGGGTGCAGCATGCCACACTAAGCTATGTGCATGTGACGCATGGCTGAGCAACATTCCTCCTCCTGAGTGCATCGCAGGGCAGAGATAGTAGGAAGGCAAAGCAGCCTGACTGCCAACAAAGAGGGAAAAAAGCGCGAGAGCAGGAGAGAAGAGAGATGAAGGGAGGGCGCAATACCGGGAACATGTAGTTAAGTGGAATGAAGTACCCTTTGTTGCAGATAAGATCATTCTGCTTCCCTGGCCGGCGTCACTAAAGCAATTTGAGCACGACGAATGTAGCTGATTATGTTGTTGGCAGACCACAAAATCTCTCACTGACATGCAGATAAACATTGGTCCAAGTAATAAAAGACTGGAGGTTTTCCCTCTTTCATACAGCCATGGTTTCACTTTTATTTTATGTAAAACAAAAAAAACAAAAACAAAAAAAACAGGCTCATGTGGGATCATTCTATAAGTTGACACAGTGAATAAATGTAGGGATCCTTGCATTACAGAAAATAAAAACAGGCTAAAAGAGAGGTCCTTGACCTTTTTGTGCAAATGACTTCCTGCAAGGATCGTAGGCCCCTGGTCCCGGAGTTTTCTGTGAAATACACACACACACACACACACACACACACATACACATATGTTATTGATATTTTTCACTTGAAAAATATTAGATGTCAGATTGTTTTTTTCAGTTAATAATATATAGTCAGATACTATAATATACTTAATATATTCAAAATACTGAAACCCCTTGGATGTCTACATACAGGGGACAAAAACAAGAGAAAGCAACATAAAATGTCCTAGTAAGGTGTAAGCTTCAGTGTGTCTCAGTATTGATTCTCCAAGTCTCCGGAATGCTACGGGAGGAAGGGAACGCCATTCATTCGAAAGATATTCCCTCATTTTGTTTGGTGGAGAGTGGTTTCTGTCACATCGATCTAAAAATTACCCATAGGTATTCAGTGGGATTGAGAGCTGGTGATTGTGATAGCCATATCGTAGGATTCACATCATCATCTTTCTCATCAAACCACTCAGTGAGCCACTGATGCCTCTCTGTGGGGGCATTGTCTTCCTGGAAGAGAGCATTCCATCAGAATGGAAGTGTTTCATCATGGCATAAAGATGGTCATTTAGAAAAACTGTTCATGCTCATATTAAACATGGTCAAAGTTTCATATAATCGGGTCAGAATATGTACAAGTAATCCCTGTGAGCCAAAACTTCAGACTGCTGTAAATGCTGCGTGTTTCAGACAGTTTTTTCTACTGTTTGCCCTGTTTGAGGTAGGTGAGAGCAGATATCCCTAATACGGTCATCTGTTTGTGAGAGGCAGCTAATCAGAAGAAAGCTACCATAACAAGAGGAGGAATGGAGCTAAAACCATTTGTTTCAGACAGCAGATGGACTGAGGGGCTGCATTAAATCATAGTCTGAGATAAATAAGCACTATTTGGAATTCTGAATGATGCAAAGGTACTCTGGTAGAGAGCAAGAAAAAATATAGAGCTGGAGATGAGAGTAATATGTCTCCTTTAAGTGTGCATTATTGACCATATTTTCTGATGTTTTTTCTTACAGATCTGAGTGCATTTGTCATTTTACGCACTGTTCCTACTGAAACACTAGCCAACTGATTACTCTTGACTAAATATCCTGCCATCTGTGCCTCAGCCCTCTTTAGAAGTCACTTAGATCTTTTCTTCTGGCAGTCTTATGCAAAATTAGGATCAGCTGGGTCTGCTAGATTGAATGTTCATTGCTTAGGTTTGCATCTGGTTTTTCCCCTCATTTATTCAGGTTTCTCCTTTAATTTGTCACCTGTCTGTGGTTATCTGTGTTCCATCCTATATTAATAAATTCAATATGTTTTCTCTGCTGGATCTTGTTACATAATCTCGTGGTGTTATATTTTATTTACAGGAATGATCCAAATCCTGTTTAATAACTAATCCCTTTAAAATCAGATGAATTTCCATTAAAAACACAATATGATCATCATGTAATCAAAAGGCACCTAATAATATTTACGTGCTTTTAAAATTCTCGAATGCAGCTAAGCTGTAAAAAAAATAATAATAATAATAATAAATTCATAGTCTTAAATTAGTAATCATTAGTAATCATCATGCACTGGAAATGTTACAGGAGGACTACAAGCATACAGAAAAACACAGGAAATGTAAATGAGAAGGACTCACAGAGTGCACACTGTGGAGCCGAGGCAATGTGGATTTGAAGCAGGAAGTGATGCCTTTAGCTGGTTTGGTCTGTGGGCTGTAGTGACATGGAGCAGGACCCTCTTTCTGAAGTAGTAAAAAAATATCAGCTAAGTATTGATGTATCTATCTCTGTGATCAATACCCAGGTTGCCAAGACTAGACCAAGACTAGCACATATTTACCATAGACTGTATATAAAAGATGGATGCCGCCACCATGACATCACCCATTGATTTTTGGAGCCGAAGCAGTTTGGTTGTCACCTTTTTGGCTTTTTTAAAACCAGGCATGACCATTTCTGTAGAGAAGGTAGAGCCAGGAAGTTATTGCTTACCATTAGAGCTAGTTAGCTAGCATCGATGCATCCCTAATTAACAGCAACATTAATGGGATACTAGCCAGCCTCAAGTGGCCATTTGAGGAGCTGCAGTTTTTGGGATATTGGCTTCATTTTTCAGGTAAGATGACTTCGGAGAAAAGGTTTTCATTCTAGTATTTCTGATAGCTCAACACTTTTCTCTGCATGCTCTGAAAATTTGAGTGAAGAGTAAGTTTGTAGCACAAAGGTTTTTTTATACAGAGCATCGACAATCTAGTGGGTTAAAACCAGCTACTCTAACTAAACATGATTTTCAACCTCACTATCTTGCACAACAGGTCTAGGATTTTGCCTAATAGTTACTGTAATTAATATAATACATGTAAAGATTTTTTAAAACCTTTTTTCTTTACTCCAAATCCCTTTTTTCAGTATTATCAAAATGTCAGCAGGCAGTAGCTTGTTCTGCAGAACTGAAGCAGACACAGTCAACTAGTCATGACAGTAAGTGATTTTCAGCAGTTGTGCAAAAAAAAAATATGTCTAACAGTAGGGGTTAAAATGGGATTTGGAAGTTGGGTTACAATCCAGCGTAGCAGTGCAAAGGGGAAAAATTACTCACTGCACAATAGCAACTTGTACTGTGAGCTCTGGTGGACAGGGTTTTTTTTGTGGTCTCTGCTCTTTGTCGATTTAGCCAGCTGTATTCTGCAATATATTAACAGATGTTACATGGGCTACCATACCATCATGGCAGCTTTCTAAACCCTATAGTATGAAAATGGAATTTGGCATGTGATACTAAAGCGCATCATCAGATTACAGTCAAATAGATGACCGCTATCCTTGACCTAACCTAACAGTGACCATGAACACCACAGTCTGCTCTGCGCACAATAAAATCAATTAATCCATTAAAGTAAATTTTTGTACATAATACTGCATACTATCCAATTCCATAAAAGGGTTTTTTTTAAACTGTCCAGTTTTGTATTTTTTTTTTTATTGTCCACAATATAAATTAACCAGACAACTTCAAGAACATATCAGGTGAATAATAATAATTCTAATAATAATAATAAATAATTCTAAAATGAATGACTGAGATTGAAGTTACCATAATTATTGGTACTACTGGGCTTTCTTATTGAGAAATATAGCTATCGTACCAGTAAAGAATTCAGTGTGGATGCTTTAAACCTGCATTTTCTAGTGGCCAGCAGGGGGTGACTCTTCTGATTGTATAGAAACCTGTGAGAAAAATACCCTACTGGTCCCATAATCTGTGACCACAGTAAACACATTCCTGATGTGTGTCTAGTCTCAATTGCTAGTCATCTGTAATATACCATACTCTTAATTTTGTAAATTACAGTTGAATAGAGAGTCTGGGTCCATCTTTTATATACAGCTGATGGTGTGAACACTCCCTGAGGCTAGTGTTTATGTAAGTTCACCTAATGCACACCATGTCCTCTATCACTTTTAATTCTATGACTCTTGGATATGTGATCATGAAAACCTATTGTTGTACCATTCTGATACTCCAGTCATCTGTAGGATGCACTAACAATGTACACCAGTTCTATTTTGGGGTCTCATTTTCTTACATTTAAGACATACGATAGATCATTTAACTCCTGCCTTTTTAACCTTTGCCATCTGCTATGTGGTACAGCATGGTGGTGCAGAGATTAGCATTGTTGCCTCACACCAAGAAGGTTCCTGGTTCGAACCCCTACTGGAGCCTTTCTGTGTGGAGTTTGCATGTTCTACCTGTGCCTGTGTGGGTATCCTCTGGCTTCCTCCCACAGTCCAAAGACATGCGTGTTAGGTTAAGTTGGCTGTGTATGTGCGATGCTTAAAGTGTATAGAATAAAGCACTGTATGAATGTGATCAGTATGACTAGAAAAGTGTTCTATAAATGCTAGCCCATTCCATTACAGGTATGTTCATGGTTAGTTTCTGTCAAAACTCAGTCAGTCCTTCTCCCTCTCATTGCCTTTCACTTCTCCTTTCCTGTTACCCACTAACACACATACTGGTCATCACCAGCGGCGTGCCATGCAGAAATAGCATCACCCCTCCTCCACTCTCCTCCCCAGACATAAGACTGTCGTCCTGTCCCCGAACACAGGACCGGCCTTTTATTTTCTGTCGCTCTCTGATTCTGACAGAGGAAGACAGGATAGTGTCTTTTCCTCTACTCTGCTCCTTGGAGCAATGGCTACTACCATTACATGTCATTTGATCCCAGCTGCCAGTTCACTTGATCCTCGGCAACCGGTCTGCCGACTCCCCCCCAGCACGCCTACCTGATGCTAACAGAGGTGCTAATGCAGGTGTATTTCATGGGAGTCAGCGGGCAGCTGTGAAAGCCGTGTGTATGTGTGTTTGGGCCAAAGCACTTGGCCTACTTTCCTACTGCGGTACAGCGTGTTAGAAACGTTCTCCTGGGTGGCGTAGGTACCTGGCACATTCTGTGAATGTCTGTGAAACTTTTAAACTTTGACCTCTTTTTTACTGGTGCCTTGCTATTCAGTACTCCATTAAAGTTTTATACCTTTATAACATTAGGTGAAATCAGTTTGATATGTTCTTGATTCTCTTGCTGGTTCTGGAAGTGTTTCCTCCGTTCTGCATTCCTACATCCTTAATGTTACTGAGCACAGAAACACAGGACTATGTGGGTACTGTCACAGAATGCACCTTAGGAGTCATAGCTCACTCGTCACCTTAGGAGTCATAGCTCGTTTCATATACACATAATTTGCCTTTTTTTGAATTAAAGAAACATTTCTAATAACTTTTCTAAGGGAAATTTTAATAGAATTTTACTCCTGAAACAACTTCTAGTGTTTCAGAGCTGTATAGCTGAAGGTGTCAGTACTGTACATAAAAAGAGCAAATGGATCACCAAAGTAATAACAGTTCCACCCACTGGGTAGATATTTCTCAAATATGTTCAGGGGATTAGCAAAGACATGAGGTTTCCTCCTCTGGGGATCCTAAATGAGTGACACTGCCAGCTAAAACTAGCAAACAGCAGGTGTTTAGATCCGCTTGCTTGGAGGGAGAATCATGTTTGTGATCTAGCAGTACAGAACATTCACATAAAAAATGTATGGGATTTTGACTTTAATTCAGACAGGCTTAAATCTCAGTTTGTGCGGTCAATTTTGCAAAAATAAGCACAACATATAAATCTAGGACACACAGTCGCCCCAGGAAGGAAAAATTAAGTCAAATCAGGGTTAAAAAAAATTTTTTAAGTGAGTATACATCCTTTTTTTTGTGTGTTCCAAAACATCTACAGCTCACTGGAGGTTTGTTTTTGAATGTATGGAAATCAGAGTCATCTTATTCTGAGCTACAAGTCCAGAGAAATTTCAAATTCCTGCACTGTGACAAGCTAAGTTTTCTCAGCACAAACCATTAAGACACCTCAGCTTTGATCTGCTAATGTTTGCCACCTGTGGCTGCTTAACCTTTGACAAAAGAACTTATCTTCGGGTCCCTGTGACACCGCAGACGGCAGAAAACTGCTCCCAGCTCTGCTGTAATAACACCCTCGGGATTTCTCAGTGCCTTTCCTTCTCTGTCAACACTCAGCAGCTGCCAGCACAGCTCAAATATCCATCAGCTACCAGCACGGACACTGCAATATGAACCAAAGCTCACCGTTCAACCAGTGCAGTGCCATAACAGGCCCTCAAATGGGGCAAATGATACTGTCAGACAGCCCCGGGGATCAGTTTTCTTTGACCCTTGCAGTTGTCATAACTGGCTTGTGTACATACCGGTTGCACATTAGGTCATAGCTTGTAATCAAAACCTATTGAAAGTATATTGTAATGAAACCTTTTTGTGGACAATGGAAAAACTGAATGGTCTTAATAACTGGTCTTAGTGACCAGATCCTACTTACAGGCAGAAAGCTGATCCGCTGCACAGTCGACCGAAACATCACATGCCTGCAAGAACAGGAGATAAGAGGAGGAGGAGGGTG